>JAMSGN010000025.1:0-32773 GCA_030462905.1 Jamesozyma gamospora
AGTGGTAAAATCCAACGTTGCCATCGTTGGGCCCCCGGTTCGATTCCGGGCTTGCGCATTTCTTTTTGTATTTTAATGATCACAGAATGTTTTTATTTTAAAGACTACATCATTCCAGGTGTCAACTTTTGATTAATTGATTGTTTAATGGATAATGAAACTCTAGAGTTTATGCAACAGATTCTATCTTTTGGATATGCATAACTAGATTTTTAGTAACAATTCATTATGCTAACAGGCTCTTGTTATAAAAAAGTACACGATTGAAACAGATATATAGAAATAGAACACAAAAAATATTGATATAATTTAGTTGAATGTCATCTATGAAACTTATTTATCTTTTCAGCAGTCTTTTCAGATTAGAAACCCATCATTTTAATCGACAAAAAGTGAGAACCACACCCAAATAATGTAGGCTGCCTCCTTTAAAGCACCTTGTTGGGGTCGCAAACTAACCATGGCGGTCTCAGTCTTGTAAATATGCTATTCTGCCAGTCACCTGTGAAACCACAAGCGTTATAAATTAGTGATGTAAGAATAGTGTACTCTTTAATAGATTTTAGTTGCATCAAGGACCCTTGCGTTCTACCTTTTTAAAGATACAAACAGATGATTTCTTTCTTGTTTCCACAATTGTACTTTATAATTTATCGGCCTTTTTTTCAAATCTTTCTCCACAGTCTTGTTCCTGTTGATCAACTTTTCAAAAAAGTTTTTTTTCAAAATTATTCACTTGTTTAAGTTATGTCTTTCTATGCAAATATTATGCATACAAAATCAAAAGACTACGTGATTTTTATCCTATTCTGATCACAATCCTCCCGCAATTCTGCATTCTCTAATTAAGTACGTATTAAATTTTATAAAGGAGGAATGGGTAATTTAATCCGGTACAAAGCAATATATTCCTTTAATAATGTCCATACTGAATACATACAAATAATAAATGATAAAGTAAGTAATAAATAATATATAATAAATAATAAACAGTAAATGATAAGTAATATTGTGTAATGAGGTTTTGAAATGTTTTCTCTGATTACAAGTTCAACAACTCCCTATTATATAAAAGATATATTTCTCATCGTAGTTATCAATCTTTCATCGAATCAATTTTGGATAGCGCCCCATTAATTGAGGTAAAGTAAGGTGTCGTTGCCATATAGGAAGAACTCCTTCTAGGCGATATTACTTCTGGATTTTCAACATTTCCTATAACCCTATTCTTCTCCACCATATCCAGTATACCAGACAAACATAAGCGATGTCTTATTGTCTTAGCTAAAGGAACTCTAGTTAAAAATACAAACACATCCCTTTCTCGATAAATAGAAATTATTTCTTTTAATATCTGCGTAGCTGAAGAGTCCATCAAAGTCATGCCTTTTAAATCAAAGATAACGTATTTTATTTTTTCTTTTGAACGTAAATTCTTACTTCCTGGGTGAGTTCGTGCAGACCCAAACCTTTCCAATCTATCAAGACGTTCTTTCAAATCCTCAGTGTTATTGAAAGTAAGCGGCTCAGGAATTTTTACAATTAAGCATTCATCAAATTTTTGGAATGCCAGCATCTCATTGGACTCTGAAAATTCTGTTTGATTTGCATACTCGTCTGCATTAATGAAATAATTACTTCCTTCAAATTTAGAAAGAATTTGGATTCTAGATTTTGCCGATATCTTTATAATGCTGATAATAGAATAAACACAACCAATGCATATACCAACTTCTACGGAATAAAAAATTGTCGTCAAAAATGTCAGTGCAAAAATAATAAGCTCGTTGTATCCATGACATTGAATATGAAACTTTATATCAGAAGGAACTTCTTCCAGCAATGTGACACCGACCAGGGTTGTAATAACCGAAAGAACACACATAGGAATATAATGAATAACGGGAAGTAAATATTTTATTGTTAACAAGGTAATACTTCCTAAGCATATGCCTGACATTACTGTTTGCGCTCCAGAAATAGTGTTCATTTTTGAACGGCCATAGCCACCGAAAGACGGGAGAGTACCAAAAAAAGACCCCGCTAAGTTCATTACACCAAGAGCTACTAATTCTCTATTTGATGATACAGTTGAGTTGTCTATACCGCCAAGCGATTTTGACGCAGTTGTGGATTCAAAAAAACCCAGCATTGCCGTTACAATACTAACATCAAAAAGCGTTGAAAATAATGATCTACTTTTTTTTGATAATGGATTGATCAACCCATCCATTGCGTTCATATTAAAGTCACCGATTGTTGTAATTCCATAATTCTTTTTGAATTTTAAGTGCTTAGAAAGAATTATTGTTATAATAACCACAATTAATATCTCAGGAAATAATACTACCCATTGGAATCTTTTCATCATTTTACGTTTTAAAAATCTAATAAATAAAAGTACCGAAAAACAGGTGACGCTCAATATAGCAGTGGGTTTATGATAATTTTCTGGAGAATATTCCACTAAAAAAATAATTTTTTCAAAGGCTGTATGATGGTGACCAGACAACTTCTGTAAAAGTTTACTTAACTTCAACTCTATAATCAATGAATTAATAATCATAACGAAACCTACAGAACTGATGAATCCTCTTAGTAGGGCACGACTTAAAACACTTCCTAAAAAACCAATTCTACAAATTCCAGAGAGCAAAAGAATCAGTCCCGTCAAAAAAGTTATGACAGCTGAAATCACTACCACATCAATTTTTTCATCATGGGTGATTAGTTGTTCTACTGCTTGACCAATTACTAGTGAGATTGCACTTTCTGGCCCAACAACCATCTGGGGGACAGAACCAAAAATTGCATAGAAGAAAGGTGTGATGGCTAAAGAATACAAACCACATAACGGTTCAACATGCGCAAGAGACATAGCATATGATAAGGCCAATGGAATTTGGAATGATGCTAAAGAAAAACCAGCCATCAAATCTCTAAAAAACTTACTCCACGAATAATCTGGCAACCATAAAAAACATGGAAAATAATACGGTAGCAGTTCCCAACATGTTTGCTCATTATTAATAGTTTGAGGTGCTTGACTTCTTGAGATAGTGCTATCCAACTCATTTATTGGAAAAATAACGTCTTCTGAATCAGACGTCCCCGTAGGCACAGTTGTGCTTGGAATGATTGCAGTATCATCTGTAGAGTGGTAGGTACCATATACCGACGGACCATATCCTTTCTTGGTTTTTTTTGCAAACGGCCTTGATATTGGCATATGAGCGTGTAAGGGTTATAAAGCAAATATTATAGCTACTGAAATAATAAATTGGGTTTTGTCTTTTTGTCAGTTAGTTAAACTAAATAGTACATAAAGATAAGCTGTTCTTATTTCTAGATTTTAGTTTTATTTGACGAATGACCAGCTTAGATGTTTTGTGATAGTGTTTATTAAGTCATTGTTTGACTATGCTCGTGCTTCGGGGTTTTCGTCTTATTCAGTCGTTAAATAATATTCAGAAAGACAAGGTGACAAAAGCTTTCAGAAAAAAACAACAAGAATCAAAATAGGGTAAGAAGAACAATTTACAAAATTGTTTAGTATATGTTCATGTAAGTCCATTCATATATATTTGGTGAAATAGACTGAAATGATCAGTGAGCTACACATATTACAATTCTACTCTCCCAATTATTTTAGACAAGTAAACTGCATTAAATACCTAATCGTAGACTGGAATATACACATATGTTTTATAAAAGAATATATAATAAACACAAAAATATTACTTAGAACCTTTGACATCCTTTAATTTTTCAGTTAATTCAGGTATTATCTTGAAAAGATCACCTTCTAGTCCATAATCAGCATTCTTGAAAATAGGAGCATCGGGATCACTATTAATGGCAACAACAATTCCGGAATCCTTCATACCTGCCAAATGCTGGACAGCTCCAGAAATACCAATGGCAAAGTAAAGGCCAGGAGCAACAATTTTACCAGTCTGTCCAATTTGTAATGAATTATCACACAAACCATTATCAACTGCGGCTCTAGTGGCACCGATACCGGCATGTAAAATATCAGCCAAAGGAACAAGGTATTTTTCAAAAGTTTCCTTATCCTTGAAAGCACGACCGCCTGAAACTACTGTCTTAGCAGATCCAAGATCAGGTCTATTTGATTTTGTCAAATTTTCTGATTCCCATTTGATTCCTAAGTCTTCACTTGAATTAAAATTATACTCTTCGATTGGAATTGAATCCATAGACCCATTTTCCACTGGTGAAAATGCAGAGGCTCTAATACTTAAAAGTTTTTTGTCTTGATTATTTTCAACAACAGATAATGCATTCCCAGCATATATTGGCCTGACAAATTTATTTGGAGCATTAATTTCAATAATGTCACAAACAGGTTGATTATCTATTAAAGCACCAACCCTTGGCAAAATGTTCTTACCGACAGATGAGCTAGCCATAACAAAATGTGAGTACGTTTCATCTTTTAATAATTCGGCAATTAATGGGGATACATTTTCTGGTAAGTTGTGATCAAAAGTGTCATTACTTGCGACAATTATTTTAGTTAAACCTTTACAGTTGATGGATGATTTTAATTTTTCAGCAGCAGCAGAAGATTGTGAGCCAACTAAAAGAGCAGAAATTGGGTTTCCTAATTTTCTAACAGCTTCTAAGAGATTCCTAGATGATGGAGCAATTTGACCTTCATTTGTAGTTTCAATATATGTCAGAGTGGAGGCAAATCTTCCTCCCAATGAAGGGCGAACTTTAAAAGTAGGTGATCTTTTTGAAAGTAATCTAAACATTGCAATTACTATATTGTTAGAATTTTTTTTAGCAACTTTTTTCCTTTTGTTTTTTCTTAATTTATTAACAAGTTAGTAATGTCCATATAGTATTTATTTTTGTTTTTCACCCGTGTACTTTTTTTAGTCTCGAAATCAAGAAAAAACGATAGTTAAATGCACGATGAAATAGAAACCAGTCGACAATACCAATTGAAATATGATTTCATTTATTTTTTTTTCTATTATGAAAATAATTAATTATAAAAAATGAAACTTTTATTATAGAAAAAAAATATTTGAGGAGGAACTACGCTTGTTTAATGATTCATGATTTTTCTCTCCATTAAATATGCACACATATAAATATTTACTATTATTACTTGGAAATGATCAAGCACAACTTATGTTATTGATCAGTTGCATTTTTCTTATAGATAGACTATGTTATTTGAATATTAAATTATGTAAAGGTATTGCTTCACGTTGTTACAAGCGTGAAGTCTTTTATTTTATATAATAGATTTGTCCATAAAAATAGTGTGTACCTCATTATTATATGAACAAAAAATATGTTAAAATCGAGTACAAAAATGTGGATGCGTTAGGCAGTTGGGGTATATCTAGTTGTATTTCTTCTTTTTAACATAGAACTTTGCAACATTTTAAGTTCGAAATTTAGACCTGAACAAGGTTTTCTTTTTGAAAATGGATCATCTAAATGCATCTTTCTTGTCATAGCGTTATGATTAGGGCTAACAAATTTGTCATTTGCCTCTTGAACTTGTTTTGGCATCGGTGTCTTTCTGATACAAACATGGTCTGTATTTGACATCACAGACGTGGGACAAATTATGCGTACATGTTCCAATTGGCCTTTGTTATCTTCGTTTTGCACTGGAAAATTAGGAAGCTCAAATTTATTATCCATAATAGAAATTAAATTAGTTTTCTCTAGATGAGCATTTACTTTATTGCAATTAGTGTTATTATAATCATCATCTTCGTCGTCTTCTTCTTCTTCATCGTCGTCATCATCATCATCATCATCATCATCATCATCATCATCATCATCATCATCATCATCATCATCATCATCATCATCATCATCTTCTTCTTCTTCTTCTTCTTCTTCTGATTGATAAGAAGGAGTTAAATCAGATCGTATCGGATAAATTTCTTTTGGGATGGGTGTTCTTACTCTACCGACACAGGATATCAAAGGCTTTTTTAAATTTAATTTTATATGCTTTCCTGAATTATACTTTTTGGACGATGGAATAACACTTACGTTCAATTTTTCATCACTTTTTTGTTTTTCTAATTTTTTTTTACTTTCCATATCAGCTTCTTCAAAATGTAACTTTTCTTGTGTACATAATTCTTTATTTAAAATAGTTTTCAACTTTAAATTTTTTTTATTGTTTTCTTTATTTGGGTTATCTAAATAGTAAGAAAAATAATCTTTACCCTCGTCTTTAAAATCTTGATCAGAGTAAACCAAAAAATTTGTTCCATCTTGTTTGAAGTTGTCAAGAATATGATCTCTAGTAATTGGCAGTTCGTCATCAAATAAGATTTTTTTAATGACAAACGAATTTGAATTGATATCAACAGCATCATATAACTCAAATGATTTTGTTTTGCATATCATATTTTTAAAAAGATAACCATTTAAAATTTTATTTTCTGTTTGGATGGGGGCCATGTCTATATGATCAATACCATTTATCATTTAATATCTTTAACAAACTAACGATAAGAAAAATCTAGCTTTATGCTTGGAAGCTTGTAATTACAATTTAACAAGGGAAAAGAAATGGGTCAAGATTTAATTTACATTAGTTTATATATTTGGGGAAGTAATTTTTCTTTCCTACCTTTTGATCTTCTTAGAAGGTAAAAAAGGCATTTTTAAACAAGAAATGTTTTATGAAAATGGTATTTCACATTTGTTTGGAGCAAAAAATGAATCTATTATTAGCGGTTTTACAGTCTTTTCTGAGGAATTTTTTACCGTTTTGTTTTTGTTTTTGTTTTTTGTTGTCACTGTGGTGCACCGGAAAGCGGAAATGGTTTGTGCGTTTTCTGGCAAACATCCAGACACGCCCGCACACACGTTGTTTGATTCGTCGTTTCTGGTACCGTGAAGTCAGATTACGTACTAACTGGAAAAACGTTCTTTCTGGCTACACAGAGGAACACAAACACATATTAAAAGTAATGCCATAAGCAGCACGTACGAATTGCTTTATGTAAAATAGTAACTAAGGGAAATATAGATTTTGTTGATAATAGTAAAAGAAACAACCATTGTTTAAAATTGGGTCTCTGTAAAACTCTCGCCAGATGCGCTCAACGTCTGAGAAGATGACCCGTTTTGAATCACTTTCATTACAGAATCTATATATTCAGCACCGGACCAACGTTGATGCGTTAATAAATCGCAGTCAATGTCTTTTTCCTTTTGTTGCACTAACTTGACGTACGCATGCATACCATCTGTTTGAAATTTATTAGCCAATTCCCAAAATGAAACACCATTAACATGAAGACCAGCAAGTGATACAAGTTGTAACACAAATCCCTCTTTTGCTAAATCCCAAATAAATTTTTTTAAATCAACTGGCGAAAACCCATGTCCAGTCCAATTAAAACTTGGTGAAAGATTATAAACCAATTTTGTCTTTGGATATTGGTGGTGAATTTTATTAGCAAATTGTTTGGCCTGTTTAAGATCTGGCGTCTTGGTCTCTAACCATATCATATCAGCATAAGGAGCAAAAACCAAAGAACGTCTAATAGCAGATTCCATACCTCCGTTAAACATATAATATCCTTCTTTCGATCTAGGAGCATCCCAATCAAATAAAACGACTTTGTTAGGAGCTGCTTCTAAGGCAATGGATCTCATCTCTCGAATACTTAAATAATCTCTACAAAGTTTTTCTTTGTGCTTTTGCTTAAGGTTCATGTAAATTTCATATTCTTCTATAGATACTTGTTGTTTTACAGCTTCATCGTAAGTGAACAGCTTATTAACATCGTACCATTCAAGCTCAGATTGCGATATGATAGAGCTTTTAACATCCTTTAATTCCATTTCAGTTATTTTTTCGCTCCAAGGAACAATATTCTTACCGATAATGCCCTGGATAAATTCATGATCTCTTGGATCACTACTACTACTTAGCAATTTAGCGTTACACGAATCTGTTCTTGCAATAATTAAATTTTCAGTACCCATTATATCCCACTGTAATCTAGTTGCCACTAATCTTGTCAAATGCGTGGAAATAGGTACCAAAACAGCACCACCAAGATGTCCACATCTTTTACCTCCAGCTAATTGATCTTCCAAATGAATTCCAGCAGCTCCTTTTTCTGCAAACAATTTAGCTACTTTCATGACTGTAGTGCAACCTCCATGTCCCATATCACCGTCAGCAATAATAGGCTTTAAATATTTAGTCATTTTGGTTCCTGTTTCTAAGGAGTTTAAAAATGCTTTCCTGTCATGCATTTGTTGTGCTTTGAAAATTCTTTCAACTTGATTTGGTACAGTATCATATGGATAATCACCAAAATCCGGAGATACTTCATTTGTAGACCCTACCATAGTAGAAGAACATGCCCAACCAGAAACATATGCTACTTCAATATCGTCACATCTTGCTAATTGAGACATTTGAACAGGATCAATAACACCAAGTGTATATAATGGTTCTTTCTTATAAAATTTCATATTGATAATATTGAATAATTTTTGAGCCTGAAGAGAAGAGGGATATTTTGTGTTAGACACAGCAACGCTTCCTCTATGTTTGACAACATCTATAGCAGAATACGGACGTTTAACATCAGCAAAACGTTCTGTTTTCCACCATTGTTCAGTCTTGGCCACTTCATTGTTTACAAACCCATGTATTTCTTTGTTAAATGTGTGATTGTAACGTTTTAAAATTTGAATTCTTTTTTGAAACATTTGTTTATGTAATTTAATTGATAAATATCAGATATTTACTGTGCTACAATAACGAAATACAATTTTCAGAAAAGAAAAATGATCTTGCAATTACTTTTATAAAATGGCAAAATGACCTGACTTTCCCAATACTTAAATACTCATTACATTCAGAAAAACAAGATAATAATAAAACACGACTTCTGATTTGATCACGGAATACATCTTGAAGTATACAATGTTATTTAATTATAGCTAGCTCTTTAAAAGTGATATTCATACGTATTTACATTTAAACATACGCAAGTACGGAACCAAAAATACTGTGCTACATGGCTTATACTTGCTACGTTTTTCTCCAACAAAAATAATGCCATGTCATTTTTTGCCATTCATGGAGGCATCAGCAAACCCGAACTCCGAAATTCGGTGATTGTTTTGTGTTGATAATAATTAGCCGCTAACCTGTTGTGTGCAAAATGGTAAAACAATAGTAGTAATTAATTAATGGAGCAAACATGTATCTAAATACATATCATTAGCTCATCTGGTTCCAATAGCGATAAACCTGGGTTTTTGTTTGCATTTTCTTTTTCATTCTTTTTAGGGTACTTTTTGATTTTTATCAAATCTTGGGACGAAAGGGTCAATAAAGAAAGAAATGCCCCTGCGGCAACTTTTTTGGAAAACCCGAGTTTTTCCAAGTTTGATTTCGTATCACTAATTTTGCTTGGAACAATATCTTCGAAAAGAAGTTTTCTGTGGAAAGGCGGATTAGATATCGTTGTCTTACCACAAAAGAGAGATTTTTCTTTTACATAATCGTAAAACTTTTTAGTTTGGTGTCCCAAGATAATATTCATTCCACTAGGATATGCTTCTCCAGAAGAATTGTCGTTGCCGCTTTTATTTAGTTGATTTTTTTTTCTTGTCCCTTCATCAATCTGTTCGAAATTACGATTCTGTAAAATATCAATAACATCTTGTGTTCCACCAAATCTTTCTGTATCTGTGTGATTTCGACTATCAATTTGACCAAAACTGGAGGGTGGAAGATTCAAATTGACATTAAGAAAATTTTGAGAAGTACGATCAGAAGAAGTTTGAAGATTAAAATTTCTTATATTATCATCAACTTCAAGGTCTTCATTGATTTGTTCTAGATTAAGAAGTAGATTTTCGTCATTTACTAAAGAGTGTTCATTAAGAAATTCATCCCTATAGGAGTTTGATTTGTCAAGTCTTCTACCGTGCTCTTGACTTCTAACACTGTCACTGACTGTTTGGGAAGTGGTTGAATGTCTTCTTTTCCTTGGATTTTCCACCAACCCATTTCCAAAAATATTGTATTTAAAATCTTCAATTCCAGATGAACCCTCATTATTGTTCCTGCAAAAATTTTCCAAAAATATTTCATCTTCAAACAAAAATTCATTAGACTTTTTAATTTTTAATTCATTTTTTTCTCGTAATTTTTCCATTTTGTTCTTCATGTCTTCAACATAATTTTCATTATTATATCTTAGAACATCTGTCAAAAGACCAATTCTTTTATCATATTTGATAACATGAACATTTTTGATAATATCAAATTTTGTACCAGTAGTTTTTGCTTTTTTGGCAGGTGATTGAGATTGACCATCATTTTCTTCAACATGATTATTTTCTTCCACGGTATCCATTGCAAGATTTCCATCGTCTTGATTTCCCACGTCAAAATAAGAATTATCCCTATGATTATCATTATCGTCATTTTTATCGAAATTGAAATCAAATGGTTTCTTAGAGTAATCAAGATCAAGTGTAGGAAAATTTTTAATTGATTCAGAATTTGGGGTCGTCGAGGTACCTTGTTGACTGACTATATCTTCAATATCTAAATTAAAATCAATGTCTATTGGAATTTCTTCAAATGTAGAAAGTTGACGTTGTGCATCATTCAATAGGTTATACGTTTCTTTTGAATTGTTCAATTTGTTTGAATTACTTAATTCATTAAGATAATCCTGTTTTCTAATAGAGAATGCTTCACCACCAATGGTCTGCTTTTTAGAATGTGATTCGAGATAATCATTAAAAATATGAATTCTACTAATATCAAAACTTGGATCATCTGTTAAAAAACTTTCATTTAATTTGATGGAACCATTGAAATCTACATTTCCAGAAGCATCTAATGTACGTGAGATTCTTGGAGCACCTAGCATAGACATTTTCTGAATCTTGGAATTTTGAAGTTTTTTTGTAAATTGAATTAAGAGTGAATTCAAATCATTTAAAACATACTCTGTCTTCTTATTATAACAGACAATAATACCGTATAAAAGGTTGGATATTTGTCTTAATGGTAAATCATTTTCAAACTTTTCAATCAATTCACAAGTTTGAGGGATTGAAACGTTCATGATATCCTTTTTCTTAACATTTCCAATTGTTTGTGATCCGTGTATTTTATTCCTGGAAATAAAATTGTTCCCTAAACATGATAATAACCATATGGTTGTGACGCTTCCATAGGTTTTCTTGTTTTTTAACGACTCTTCTGTTAAATAGTTCAATTCTAGCATGTTGACAAAGTCTTTAAGTTTCTTGAAATTTTGAATTTAAAGAAGACTAGAAAGAAAAAGAAGTAATTTACCAAAGAATAAACTGTATCCTTTTATTTTTATTTCAACTGTTGGAACATCACAAAGCACTACCTCTAAAAGGAAAAAAAACAGAGTATCTAATTGCTTTTGTTAGCCGCCTAAAAATATTAAAACATAATATTTATCATATGACTCAAAAAAAATAAAATAATTTTTTAAAATTATTTTATATATTATTATGTGTGCGCGTACCGAACTGCACTAACTTAATTGGAAAAAGGCGTTTTATGTTTTTTTATATTCTTCGAAATCAAACATGAAATTAACAAAAAAAAATATTCTGGAGATGGTTTTTGGTTTTTTTGTGGATTGCAAATGGAAATCAGCAAGGCAGGCGAAGAACGCAAACATAATGTGTATTTTTTCAGAACTTTTTTTATGGTAAATTTTTTTAAAATAGACCAATGCACTTGTTGAATATAGTGATTGGCAATTTTTTACCTAGTACTGATGTTTCATATTATAGTCTTTGTTGCATTGTTTATTCGTTAGTAAAGCTCCAACACCAAAAAAGCTTTTAACGGCTTAGGTCCTTTAGTTTGAATATTTGTATAGATTAGTTCGATGTAATAGTAAATATTATACATTGTTTAGCACTTGAAGTGATAAAATAAAATTTTTTTTTCTTTTTTGAATGTTTCATTATATAATAGTTTAATTTAGAGTGTATGGTTGAAATTGATTGGCTTGGATACGTTTGAGAGACAATCAAGAAACATTTAGGAGGGGAAGATATGAATTTCTTAAAATTTGCTTCTTTCAAGAAAAAGGTATTCGTATATATACATACGCAAATAATCATATACAATACAATCTGCATTAGTAAAGACATTCTATAGACACTTAAATGTAGGGTTTATCTCTTGCGCTTGATCAAAAACGCGACGGTAATTATGACATCTTTAGCTATATAAATTTCTGATTATATTGGCGTTATAGTGACGCACACATGGCTCAAATAAGTATATTCGCGTTATTCGATGCTGATTCGAATTGTTGTATTCAATTCAACTTTCGTATCCCTATCAACACGCATGTCTCCACTACCTTTTACTATTTCACACAACACAAAATATAATTTGTAGCGCTCGTTTTTCAGAGTGACGTTACTGAACAATTGATTTCAAATTGATATTATCTTTTCATTCAAGTATACTGGATAAATACAATGGTCCACAAGATTTGCAAATTTTGTGCGAAACTGCTCTAAGGCATTGTGACATTTATAACTCTTTTTTTGCATTCTTATTTGCACTATCGTTCAATTTTGCTCTTGAGTATCTGTATGAAGCTCCACGCCACTTTTATCAATGTTCGTCTGGGTTTTTGATAATTTTGAGTTGATATAGGGTCTTGGTTAAAAATTCCTAACAATTGTTGCCATTCTGTCTGTCATTAATTTATCTTGATAGGTAGTGACAATTGGGTACTTCATGCTAACTTTCTGGTCTTCACTATATTTTGAAACCAATTCATCATATCTAGACAAAAAACTATAAAATTTCGATGGTGTACTTACGGTATCTTTCTTTTTAATGTAATAAACACTGACGACTTTTTTGTTCGTAAAAGTATCTACTTTATTGGTTCATATTCCTTAAATTGTATAGTAGTAGATGAAACTTTTGGTTTCATAAATTTTTTTACAGGTTTGTTAATGTCTGACAATGTTTATTGCAATGGGAAGTAATATGGTTTTTTATCTTACTTAAAAAAAAATATACATAAAATATAAATATAAAAAAATGAGAGTTTTATTGAAGAAAACTTGAATTTCTTCCCCTATTTATTGTACGGAAGAATAATTGAGTTATAACAGGCCTGTACATTATAACCACGTTACTCAATTGTTATCAAACTGCATTTTTGTTTCAGTTGCGAAAACCATTGACCATTTAGACTAATTGTCCAATTTGGAAAAAACTTTAACAGTTTCATTCAATGTTCTCAAACTGCATTCTACCAGTATAATGATATCAGGGCCTGCAACATCTTCAAACAATGAATGATACATATCCATCATTGTATTGAAAGATTGACCCATTTACATTTGAATCAATATCGTATTTAAAGTCAAAAACAGTTCAGGCCAAACCGTACAGTATAACTCTTTATAGTCTTCATTATTTACTCAATAATGTCCAACATAAAATAAGGCCAAAAAAAGACATGGTTTGCACTTTAAAGACTGGAAACGTTTTATAAACGCCATCAACAGTATGATTACGTCGATCATTTTAATTTTGAGTGTACAAAAAGTGCAACATTGTTAGGTTCGACTGTTTATTAGGTTATGTTTGCTTCTGGTTTTAATATTGTGGGGGGCGGTCACACTATGATTAAGAAGAACATTCACTTAACAAAGCTAAATAAATAAACATAAATATATGCTTTTCTGAAATATAATTGCTATACAGTGTAAGACATACACTAGGAACTTTAAAAAAAATAAATTTTTTGTGAGCACATTCACACACCAAAGCAACACAATTTACCTGTCATGTAAAATTTGAAGAGAATAACAGAAAATGAACAATAGCCAAACTAACGATTTAAAGCATTTCATGTCTATAAAAGAAACACAGAAGTGCCACATTATATTATTGTATTCGCAGTTGATGATTAAATTTCAAACTTCCGAAAACTTATGCAATGTATTATTGATAAATCTACCACCATTATCAGTTAATAAAACCCTCCTTGTAAGCGCAATGAGACGAGAAGTGATTTTAAATTCTTGGTCCCAGAAATTTTAGATAATTTGGTTTTATAACCTCCTTCTTCTTTCACAATCATAAGTACTTTATAAGAGTAAATAACCTTATATAAAATACTAGTCTGCTTGTATTTCCTTTTGCTCGCAGTTAAAAGTATAAAACAATGCCCAGTACATAAACCCAAACATTATTTCCAACACAATCAATACACATTGTAAAAGCATCAGAATTTTGTTTCAAATGAATAACAGTGTGATATCTAAAAAAAAAAAGTATCTGTGATCGTTAAAAAGTATTTATCAGATGTAAAAGATTTGTATCGAAAATTAGCACATAAGTCAAACTCTATTCAATATCACTAGAAATAGTACTGCTGGTGAACCACACAAAGTCGCTCTTAACACTTTTGATAGTGACGACGTTGAAGTAACCGGTAAATCTGTTTTAGGCCTTTTAGCTGATACTTATAAATGTCAAAAAGTTTAAAATGTTGCCCATATTTGGAATCAGGTTCCAACCATGTTTAACAAATCAATAGATGAAAAGTTATATTGGATTCGTGAACCTACCAATGATGTCTTAAACCAATCTCAATTTATTAATGCCAGTTTCGTTAATGAACAACAAAAAATGAAACATTCCAAGGATCTTTCTACTATTCAACAAAGATTTTCTGCTTATTCATTGTTAGCTTTATCTCCTGAACATCAAGATGATTGCTTAACAATTATTGGTTTTAAAGAAATAATAAGTTTAGAAGAAATTAAGTTTCAAATCAAGATGTCAATGAAAAAATCTTCTGATTCATCTATGACTACTACTACAGTTACTACGAACAAGTCACATTCCTGTCCTCTTGGCAAGAAATTTCCAACATGTGATATTTGTGACAAGGGTTCTCATCCGTTCAGAAATTGTCCTTGATTAGAGAGTACGAATCCTAATACTTTTCTATTGGAAAACAATGGAACAAACAACCAAAACTTCAGGTTCATGGGCTGCTATTAACGCTAAGCTAAATACTACAGACTATTTATTATGACTCTAGCGCTGTTCCTCATGAACTCTAATTCGATATAGTCAGAATGACAAAGTTTCTTCATTTTCTGTAACACATACTCAGAATCATAAGGTTCTCTCCAAAAGAATTTATATGTCTTATGATTTTTTTTTCTTACTAAAAAAAGCAAGAATATCTTATTGTTTAGGCTTAGTTTGTGACTACATCTTATTATAATATGTTAACATCTCTATGTCATCTTTAAAAAAATTTTTAACAAATAAAAGGTTCATAGCTTCTTCTCTAGAGTCACTATCTTTTTCACTATCAAAAATTTTTGTCCCATATTGAAAAAGTGATGATTTCCTGTACATTTTTAGCAAAAAATCCTTTTTTTTTATGAATGTGGAGTAACACAAGATGCATACCATTGTTTCTGCAGGATTCTTTCATTTGACAAAAAGCAGAGTCAGGCAACACAATTTTGCAAAACATTAACATCTCAATGCAAAAGTTTTTGACAGTAACGTGAAAAATATTATTTTTGTTCTTATCATTCTTATCTTTCTTCTCATTCCAACATACACAACCTTCAAATTTTTCACCTAAACAATCTCCACCGTCATTAGCTGTTTCGACCAATGGAAAATCAAAATAAAACGCAGACAAACCATAAAAATAAAAATATTTTATGTATTCATATTCAATACCAACAAAGTTAAAAAAAACTTTTGTACTTACCATAAATTTTTTTAATAAGTATTTTGTTCCAACGCTTTTTTTTTCAACATAAGAGTAGACTTCGTTATTTGGACGTTTATGTACGAGTCTAGGTTGGTATGATTAAATATTCTTGGTTTGGTCTTCATTATTGGTCTTCATTATTCTCTCCATTGAGATCGTTGCTAATTGCATATTGATCATCATATTCATTATCATTTTGTTCAAGAAATCTTTTTTCTGTATCTATTCTATTTTGTTTAGTAAATCTATTTTTTTCAACAATTCTACTTTCCTGAGTAATTCTATTTTGTTAAGCAAAGATTAATAGATTGTGGATACTGGTTGTGCACTGTTCATGTTTGTTGCAATAAAACCAAATTTTGAGCTTTTGAAAAATCCGAGGGTGATACATTAAATGCTGTTGTTGGTAGTGTTAGAATTTTAGGTTATGATACTGTTAAAGGTAATAATTTTAACTTTAGAGATGTTGCTTATGTTACGCATACCTTTCAATTTGATTTCGGCTACTAAATCCCTTGATTATGGGTTATTTAGTTCCTTTTATAGAACTAACTCAATTACTTTAATTGATGAAAATGTCGAAAAAAATCATTTTGCTAATCATTCAAATGGGTAATATGTTTTGAACCTATGCTGAAATGGCATTTTTTTTGTTCATCAAGTTTCCATTCAATCATCATCCAATAAATTTGAACCTTTGTTTTTGAAGATAAAGCCAGTCACTTCATTGCTTGCTATTATTCATGCTCGTCTCGGCCATCCTGATTTTGATTTATACAATAAGTTTGCACCAACAATTAAAGGTGCTGCAATTTCTCTCTGCGCTACTTGCTGTGTCTCCAAAGCTCACTACCATAAAGGACAAATTTTCAGAAAGATATATACTTTTGTACTTCAAATAATTCAAATTGACTTATGTGCTAATTTTCGATACAAATCTTTTTCATCTGATAAATTTTTTTAAACTATCAGAAATGTTTTCTCCAGATATTACACTGTTATTCATTCAAAGCAAAAATCTGATGTGATTACAATGCTTATTGATTGGATTACAAGAATTGAAAATCACTACTCTTCTTGTGGTGGTTAAAAGGTCGGTTCTATTAGAATTGATATGGTGGTGAATTTGTCAATAATACATTTCACGAGTTGTTTAACTAAAACAATGTAAGGGTGACAATGACAAACTACCATTAAAAAATTAGAAGTGACTTTTTGAAAGTTTTAAATCCTATTTATGACGAACCAGAGAGAGTTGTAGTGTATAGAAATCTTTTGCTGTAAAACTCGACGAAACGAAACGATGAGTCGTTTGAAGGTATTTGGACTGTTACAAGTTTTATATCAACCGCAGTGAATCAAATTGACTTTATTAGTATACTATACAATATTGTGATTTTAAAAGGGTGGTTAAACGGGGGATATTTGTGAGTATTTGAACGATTTGGTAAAAAATAGAAAATTGAGAGTCACTGAGTAAACTTAAAAAGTTTAGGAAATCGCACTTGCTTCATACCGCATAATTCAATTACGACAACAATACATGAATTGTGATGTGTTATACCGAATTGACGCAGTCAAATATTGACGTTATAGCCAAAAACTCAATATCCTATATTAGACTTTGTATAGACACATCTTTTAGGCAACCCTCAAATATTTGTGGCTATAAATTTTAACGTATTTAAAAATCTCCTCTACGCAGCATGGCTCGAAATACCGTAAAAAAAACACTACTTTATGTATGTTTTGAAGAGCAATGCTTTTCTTCCATATTCTTGTCTCATTTTTGCGTTGTTTTCTTTCTAAAGGCTATGTTTCTGAGCCAAGTCTTTTTATATTAATAACCACTTTTATATATTTTTTTAAATAAATAAAGTACATTTTATAAAAAAATCTATAATCTTGTTTAAATATGTAAAAATCAATTGAAAACTTGATATTGTGCACTGCTTAATTTTTAAATTTATAGCTTTATTAATTATAATGAATTTTTTGAATCTTTCAGATAATTCATCAAATTTTGCAGTTAGAAGTCATATTACAATCATTTGCAGTAAATACGATATTATGTAGATCTTTCTCATTATACCAAATATTTTGAGAGCTCTTTTCTTGAAAATTTAGTGTTCTGGGAATTTCTTTGAACGCTCGTAAAAAAATGGGAAGAAAAAGCGTCAAATAGTTATTTCTGTCGTCTGGCATTGGTTCCCGTTAATAATATTTGCATTTTTGTAATATACTTCAAATAGCTGATGATATGATATTTAATATATGGTTGAAATTTCCAGTTTCTTGTCAGAAGTTTTCATAGTTTTGAATTGCTAGCCCTTTAGTACTAATTGTTGTTGTTGTTTTTTACTTAAATCTAATATTAGTTTCAAATTCTGATAAGTGAAAAGAAGTAAAAAAGAATAATTTCTTAAAAGAACCAAGTTTAATACAGTCTAAATAACCAAAAACTTTATTAATACTTTATAGTCTATGGAAGGAAGCGGCTATAGTAAAATACGGAAGGAATTAAGGTGAAAACTTAATTTTAACAAAGTACAACTAAAATGTGGTTTTGTGTAGTAAATAGTCTCTCCTTTACCAAGATTTAGAGGTTCGAAAGCAGTTCAATGATATTTACCTGAGAGGATATGTAATCCTTATAAAATTTGAATTGTTTGGTCAACTAAGCAGAATTCCTCTCAGCGTTAAAGAGCTTCTTTAATTTCTTGTATAAATACTAATTAAATTAACCACCTTAAGTAATCAACTATTTGTCGCATATTGTTGATGCGTCGGCCTTAAATTTGGATTATTTGATATCTTGATCAAACTAAAACATTACAAATTTTTATAGGCAAGTAAAGCATGTCAAACTAATATGTAATTGGAAAAAACACGGCATTTCTATACTATAGTCAAAAGGTTACAAAACTCAAAACAAAATGAAGCAAAAAAAATATTGTATATGTCAAAGGTATTATCTTAAATGCAGTGTATTGTAGAGTGAAGAAACAAAGCAATCCAAAACATTCTTAATGATTAACATAGAAAAAAATGGCATTGCCATTCTGTCATAATAGAATTTTTGTTGTTGTTCCTGTTTTTAGTATTAACGGCACTATTTTCTTTTCTTTTTTTCCTTCGATTTTAGATCTGTTGATGAGATGATGCGTTCAGAATCTTTAAACGAGCGTTTGCTTTATTCAAAACCCTATCATTTGATCCACTCCTAAAAAAACAATCAAAGAGGGGTTCACGACCGGATATTTTTCTGTTCTTAATTGGCTTCACTAAATCAGTTATCAAGACACTCCATTTAATTGTGTGGCATCAATAATACTACCACCAATAGAAGAATATATCAATTAAGTTTTGATAGGAGCAGTAACGAAGTGACACCTTAATTCTAAATGCAGCTTGACAACAAAGACACTTAGTGAGTAATCTTGATAATGGGTATTTTATAAAGCACAAAAACCAATCCTTCAAAAAGGATTGTCATATTCTAGCGTAAAAATCCGATGTATACTCTATTTCGTTCCGCAATTTCGGCTGTTGTCTATGGAATAACCCTTCTTGACCATTGTCTTGCCATCGCTGTAACTTTAAAAACCTTCGTAAAAAGGCAACATCGAAGATTTCCAAGTTAGTAGTCCCTTGTCTAAAGCAAAATTTGTTTCCAGATCGGTTGGCAGCAAATGTTTATTTGCGTCCCGGAAGTCTCCTTGATTCGGGAAATCCCTGTGTACAAAATGCCTAAACAAAAAATCGCTATTGGCCGCTTTCTGCACTGTAGAAAGGCACATTTGTTGTTCAGCAAAGCATCAAATTGCTGTGCGCGTTTTCTGTGCAAATATTGTTACCCGGTGGGAATCTCTTCTTTTTTAAGATGATTGATTAATTAGTTAAAAACAACCGAGACAGAAAAAAAAGCAAGATGAAATTAATTGAAAAGAGAAAAATATCTAACAAAAACAATCAGTCCAATATAACTTCAACACAATCACTTTCTACAAGCAACTTATTCAAAGTCGCTACTAATAGAAAAATAAAAGTTTTATCCGTTTTTTTTCTGGAAAATAACTGAATTTGATTTGAAAGACTAGGACAACATTTAATTATGGTATTAATAAACGGTATCAAATATGCCTGTGAGCGCTGTATCAGAGGTCATAGAGTTACTACATGCAATCATACCGATCAACCATTAATGATGATTAAACCGAAAGGTAGGCCTTCTACAACATGCGCTTACTGCAAAGAACTTCGAAAGAATAAGTCCGCTAATCCACCTGGTACTTGCACCTGTGGTAGGTTAGAAAAAAAGAGGCAAGCTCAGAAAGCCAAAGAAGAAGCAAGAGCCAAGGCCAAGGAAATTGCAAATAAAAACTGTGTTTGTGGAACAGATAATATATGTAAATTTCATACCAATAAACGTAATAATAAAAAACCATCGACCCAAAGAAGAATTAAATCAAGACCAAATATTGAAAAAGCTACTTCTTCAGCTTCATTGGAAAGTAATTTTCTTTCAGCAAGTAGTGTATTATCAGATTCTTCGAGTTATTTACCGAGCACATTTCTGGATTCTGATGCAGCATCTGGTAAAATAACGAAGGATTACCATCATGTTCCTTCTATGGCGTCCATGTCATCTCTTCAATCTTCTCAATCGCTGGATCGTAACCTTTCGTCTCCTCAAAGCCCTCCAGTCTCGGGAATGCAGTTCAATTTTATATCTGGTGGTTTTAATCCTAAAAGTAATCATGTTAATAACCATAGTAATAATAATAGAAACCTAGACAATATATCAATCGGTGCTATTAATCACAATGATTTTGGCATTGGCCCAGTAACGACTACAAACAATAATCAATCATCTACTTCGCAAAACTTCATAAATAAAATTAAAAAAGAATCGCCCTGTCCCAAATCTAATTTGGGAGAAGTAGTAGTTCCACTCGAAGAGTATGTGCCATCGGATCTAAATGGTGTTGGTAAAGTTAAAGATAAAACCTCATATATTAATGACTGGTCCTTGGAAAACGAATCCATCAGAAGTAATAGCACAATAGCGCCATCGGTTACTAGTAACGAAGGTGATGAAGTTGGAATTCCCACATACCCCAGTTTACCGATAGATCGTCATCCACATGCGTCTAATGGTCTTCTTGATATGTTTCTGGACTCCTCATCTATTTTAACTCTTTCAAGAGCAAATATACTACTAAATGATAAAAATTCAAACAATTGTAACAATAATGGAAAGATGTCACGCGATAATGGTTCTGATCTTCATCGTTCTAGTAATTATTATAGAGATTCAAAATCACTTCATGATAACGAAAGTGCTCGCAGTATTGAAGTTTTATCATTAACACCTAGTTTCATGGATATACCTGAAAGTGACGTACAGTCTAGAAAAAATTTTCGCTCCAATAGAGAACCGGTGTCGTATAATAGACAGAGGGCCTTGAGTATTGACAGAAATCATAAATATCCTAGGGATCCAAGGAATACAATAAATCCAATAATGGTTAGCAATCCAAATGAAGCCGTGACATCAAATCCTTTTCAATCCTCTACAAGTAACAACTTTATTGATACATTTCATAGTAATTTAGAAGATACTATGAATGCTGAGATTTCTTTTACTGGAATACCGACATCAAATCAAAGTATGGTAAATATGAAAACAATCGATCTTGATGAAAATGATAAACTAAAAAGTTCAAAATCAGCAGTAGAAATACCAACCATGAATATAAATTTTAATAGTGGCATTATGAATAATAGGGTGGATAGTAGCAAAAGTGGTGATGTAAACACTGATAGTAATAACATTTTTAATATTGGAATGACAACCGGTAATAAAAGTAATGATATGAAAATGATGTCATCATTAGACGAAGTACAAAATACATCTTTACCTAATCAATTATTAACTGAACAAGGATTTGCAGACTTGGATAATTTTATGTCAACCTTGTAGAGATTAGAATGGACATTATATCGTTTATTTAAATTTTTTACAAATATAAAGTTAGTACATCTAACAAAACCAAACATTATGAATTACATAACTACATACATATATGCTGATATTTAATGAGACAAATAAATACAGACTTTTTACGTCATTTAAACATAAGACTTTTCAATTTTTACTTGGTCATAAGAATATGTTTTATTTTAAAGTAGAGAATTTTTAAGTTTATTAGAAAATTTCAATGAACCAATTTCGATAACTAATTATTAGAAGAACCAAAAAAATTTTTTTTTGCTCGAAACAAAAGCTATTGGATATAGTAAGCAAATCGAAATTTACAAAGTGAGATTGTTGTTTGTAGTTTCCCGTTTCTCCGAATTATATAAATGGATTTCTTTAATAGTTGTCGTGACACAAAGAAGAAAATCATTAATGATCTCCAATGGAAGCTTCCACAACATATATCTAATCAGAACTAAATCGAATAATATCCTTCTGAATATATCGTTGCACATAAGACAGGAACAAATACATTTCATCTTTTAAAAACAGCAAAAATAAAAATTTGGTTGACTCAAACTCCGAAAATATCATTTGTGATGTGTATTTCGATATTTGCTCATTGAAATATTCGAGGTTTACTAATAAATCAAGTGTTTGTTTATTTTCACAGATCTTGGTGAAAAATATAACATGCCACAATGCAGAATAACTACTACGACGTCTTTTTCGCATGGTTCATTCTTACTGCAAGTGATTCATGAGGAAAGACGGAGGCACATAAGTTTTCGAGACAAACAACGTAGAACGCCCCCGCGTTGTTGGACCGTTAAATTTTCCCCACAGTAAAACATCTGCAATTTGCTGTCAGAATTTGGAAGTGACTAGATTTAAATCTCCAAATCTTTGACATTGCCTGATTATTTAATGATGGAGTTTTTCTTCAAAGGCAATTTTTTTTTTTCAGTTTCTTTGACTACCGCTTTGTTAAATATTTCATTCTGTACCACTAATTAAGAGAATATTTTATTATATTAATATATAAGTATATAGCAAGGATTCCCATTAATTTTTAGCCTTTTTCATATCAAATGTATTTTTTAGTGTAAACGCGATGACAAACACTTTTTTAATAAACAATGCACATAAGTCAATGCATCCGTTAATGATTCCAATTGAAGGTTTAGAAAAAATCAAACTCTTTAACAGAACCCGTGAGCACTTCGACGTGACATGTAAAAAGGTTTTAATAAAAGAAAATTATCATAGTAGACCAATTAATGGGGTTCTGCCTGGAATGCAGCATAATGTCGCGGAAACAAAAATTAATGATCATGCAATTTTGGTTTCAGAAGGTTATGTACAGGAATCTATTCAACCTTCTTCTTACTCAAGCACACCAATTTCACATGAGAGTTCGAAAGCAAAGGTGTATTCAGAATATTCTAACTTGATTGAATCTGGAAGTGACAATGAACCAGTTCAAGTCTCACTAAGTAAAAAACGACAAAGAGTAGGACCAAGTTGTGATTATTGTAGAACAAAAAAAATAAAGTGTAATGCTAAAATCAAAATACTTTACCAAGATACCGAGATAGTGAAAACAATTAACAACAAATTACATTACATTCTAGAAAAGGGAGATATTGAAAATTTAATACAAACATTTCTTGTAAATATATCAGTACCTTCAGAATTATTTACTGATAAAACGTTAAAAAAAATTATAAAACACAGAGATAAGATTGTTCTTTTTGAACCCTGTTATTCATGCGCAAGAATAATCAAAAAGAAGTTGACATCATCTAATAAAAGAAATGAATGTTCTTGCAAATTTTCAAAGGGTTTGACAAAAACCGATGTTACTGTATTCTCAAAGATTTTGAGAAAATGTGAAAACGAAAAGGTTTTAGATGAACTAACTGTAGAAGATTATATAAAGGCAGGCTTCAGAGTATGAGCAGGGCATTTATTTTGAAAAAAATTTGACTTGATCAAAAAAAAGGTTTCTCTTGCTGTGTATCTAAATTATTTGTTTTTTATGACTTTATAGAATTTTTTTTACTTTTACGTGCTTATCTATGTACTGCAACAGACTTTATGTAATTTCTTACTGAATTTTATGCCATCATAACTACAATTTAGCATGCCTCAATAAAAGAACTTTTAAGACAAAATTTTATTTTTCAGTAGCCAAGTGTAGAATCAATAAACAAGTCCAACTCTTCAATTGACTCAACAACCACCCAGATTGAAGGCCTTATCAGATTTAACATCCTATGTTATTAAGATCAAGCAAAAAAAAAAAAGGGTAAATAGAACAAAGAAAAATATAAGGTTAGATTTTATTTACTACTTAAAAAAAATGAAATTATCTATACTTTCGAATAATATAATGGATCGCTTTTTCTTTTATTCTTGGCCCAGGCCTTTCTTAATTCGTCGACGATGAAGACGGAGCTACTGACACACAACAAAAAGATTATATCGCCAAAACTCAAACTTTCTGTCTTGAAAACATTTTGAAAAAATGGAATATATACAGCACATAATTGACCCAATAAAGACAAACCAACGGCGATGTTAAACATTTTATTGGTAAAAATACCAACCTCAAATATCGATTTAGTAGAATGTCTACATGCAAGTGCATTAAACATGTCAAAAAATACAAAACAGGTAAAGGTCATAGTAGTATCCCTTGCTGTGACTTCTCCATCTTCAGCCATTTCTTTCATAAAAACATAAATGGTACCCAAAATTATACATAATGCAGTACCGATTAATCTCTTAAGAACTTGTTGAGTTAAAATCTTGTCCGAACGACTTCTTGGGGGTTTCTTCATAACTTCGTGATCTACAGGTTCGACACCCAACGATTGAGCTGGTGGTCCATCCATAAGAATATTTATCCACAAAATTTGCATGGCATTTAATGGATTTGGTAACTTTAATGCAGTTGCTAAGGCAACCAAAGATAATGCAGCAATAGAAGTGGATAATTGAAAAGTTAAAAAGTTTTGAATGTTATTAAAGATACCTTTACCTTCCTCGATGGCTGTAAGAATGGTACTAAAGTCATCGTCTGTTAAAATCATATCCGAAGCCTCCTTGGCAACATCAGTACCCATTTTACCCATAGAAACACCAATATCGGCTAATTTCAGAGCAGGTGCATCATTCACACCGTCACCGGTCATAGCTACTACGTCACCTCTTTTTCTTAATGCACGGACAATGTTCAATTTATGTTCTGGAGTAGCACGAGCAAAGATACTAACATGATCAATCACATTTGCTAACTGTTCATCAGTCATCGAACTTAATTTATCACCAGTGAGAACAGATAGTTTTGGATCAAAAACAGGTATACCAATTTGTCTTGCAATATTAAGAGCTGTATTTTCAGAATCACCGGTGATCATAATAACGTGAACACCACCTTGAATTAAGTTTTCTATGGCATGTTTGACAGATGGTCTTGGTGGGTCGTTCATTCCAATTAAACCTGTGAAGATCAAATCACTAACTGACTTTTCACTTAATTTTCCACTAAAATCGTCCGGTAGAGGTACTTTTGCAAAAGCCAAAACTCTTAGACCTTCAGATGCCAAAGAATCAGCGCATTCTATAATCTTATCCCTATCATCGTCACTCAACTTTTCATTTTTGCCCTTTTGATTCAAAAAATGTGTAGAATAGTCTAAGATCTTTTCAAAGGCACCCTTAACAAGCAAGTATTTTTTATTTTCTGAATCAATGATTGCTGTAGCCATAAACTTTCTTTTGGAGTTGAAAGGAAGTTCACTTGATTTTTTTACTGTGGATCTTTGGTCCTCTAACTCAAACTTTGATAGCTGCTCAACTAAGGCGATATCAGTTGGATTACCAAGGTATTTTCCATGTTCTTGAGAAAATGATGCGTTATTACATATATTTGAAATAAACAAAGTATTCTTTACGTCTTCAGTTAAGTAATTTTTTAAGCTTCCTGGTTTCTTTTTTTCCAAATTTAATACATTCAACTTGTTTGCCATACTACCCAAACACCAAATTTTGGAAACAGTCATATGATTTGAAGTCAAGGTCCCAGTTTTGTCAGAACAGATAACATTAACAGAGCCTAATGTTTCAACACTTGGTAATCTCCTAACAATTGCCTTACGTTTGGCCATTCGCAAAACACCTAATGCTAAAGTAACTGTTACAATAATTGGAAGACCCTCTGGAATAGCAGCAACAGCCAATGACACAGATATTTGAAACATTTCCATCCATGACCTACCTTGAAATATACCAACCACGCAGATTAAACCGATAACACCAAAACTAAATAATGATAAATCGTTACCTAATTTATCCATTGAAAGTTGTAATGGCGTTTTCGGTTTTTCAATATTGTTCATCAATTCAAAAACAGCACCAAATGATGTATCAGTTCCTGTACCGACAACAATACCTTTACCATGACCTTCTTTGACCAGTGTACCCATAAAAGCAATCGAAGTTCTATCAGAAAGTGGAATAATAGAATTTGGTTCATAATTATAACTATTTCTATCAACATGTTTGGCAGATTTATGAACTGGTTCATTTTCACCTGTAAGATTACTCTCATCGATTGATAAATCTGTAGTTTCGATAATTCGTAGATCGGCAGGAATTCTGTCACCAATTTTAAAACTAACTAAATCACCTGGTACTAAAATTGAAGCTAAAACGTGAGCTTCTTCTCCGCCTCTAATTAAATGACACTCAGCCGGAACTAACTTATTTAAAGCTTCCAAAGATTTTTCAGATCTATATTCTTGGACAAACCCAACAGTAACGACAATGAAAATAGCTAGAGTAATACTAACAGCATCATCAATGTTACCCATGCAAAATGAAACAAAAGCAGAACCTATTAATAACAAAATTAAACGGTCTTCAACAAAGTTCATAACAAACTTTTTCAACAAACTTTCATCATCTTCAGACAAGATTTCATTTGGGCCATATTCTTTTCTTCTATGATTAGCCTCCTCGATAGAATTAAGACCAATCTTTCCATCAGTATTCAGTCTTGATAATGTTTCTTGTATTGACATTGTGCAAAATTCCAAGGATGAAGTTGCCTTGGAAAGAACTTCTGAAGATGCTTTTAAAAGTTCGTCATCATTATTATTTTTTTCATTAGAATCATTAAGATGTGAAATAAACGGGTTATCGCTCATTGTCTTTAGTATGATTCAATTCTGGCGATTCCTTAATAAAATGAATACCCGCTAAAAATACAAAAACAAAAGAAGTACAATTAAAAAAAAAGTTCTAGCCAACTCAAGGTTTCACTTGATTTAGAAAGTAATTGTTTAAAAAATTAATCTGTTCAGATTATTGAGTGGTTCTTTTTATTTCTGTTGTAAACAATGTGATAATGCAAGAATTTTTTGACGTGTTTTTCTTGTTTTTTATTTTTTTTTATTGATTAAAAATGCTTGCTCAAAATTCGAGATTTTTTTCCGCACAAGCAAAGATTTTCAGATGATTTAATTTACAAGAACTAATAGATATTCTTTTTGTACGAGGGAACTTCCCTGAAAGAACCTTGAGAATATTAATAAAAGATAAGTTAACTTATGTTCTTAGGTTCATACACTTGATGTTGTTGTTGTTTTTTTTAATTGTAAACGTACATAATGTAATCCTTGAAAATTTCTAGATTAGAAAACATTTTGAACGTTGATTGTAATTTTTTTATCATTTTCTTATATGGCTTTAGCGCATATATGTCTTGATTCTAAGGTTTTCTTGTAAGTCCCTCGAGTATTCATTCCTGTGGTGAAAGACATTTGATATTATAGCGGTATTGGATTGGAGAAATCTCAAAAAACATCACTCAGCAAGTCAAAACCATTCATCTTGATTAAATGTTGAGAAGTCATCAATTTTTGAGAACCTTAAAAATTGATGATCATTTTCAAATTTTTCAAAATGTTTCAAGCCATTCTCTAGAAATTGATGAATTTAGAAGATTTGCTATAAAACTTCCAAAGTTTCAAAAAAAAGGGTAGTAACATTGTATACACGCCTATACAATGAAATAGTTTAGAAAAATATTATTCTGTCGAAATATATAAAAAAACTAAAAAAACATAGATACGATAAAAAAAAACGTTAATAAAAAGTTATAGAATTTTAGCTTTTGTGTTGTGATTTCTATATACTCTGGAAAAAGAATAAATAATAATTTTTTGTTTTAAATAAAATAACTCAATGAAAATTGTTGAATATGAAAATAGCTACTAAGAAATCATTTTTCCTCTTTTAAAAGTTCTTCGACACCGGATAATTGAGGATTATTAACTAATCTTAATGATTTGTCAGTACTTAATTTTTTCCAAGTAAAGAAACACCCAGAACATAAGGCCACACCCATGGCTACAAATAAGGGTGTAAGTTCTACTGGTATTTTAAAGCCAGATGTCTTTTTCTGTAAAAATGATAAAAAAAATAAAGTTAGTAATGATTCAAAATTAAATAATCAGTTTTGTATTTGAAGATGGCCATTTGAAAAAATCAACAACAAATACACAGCAATTGTAGACATACGGCTGAATTCATTAACAATCTAGTTGGAAACATTAAAGTAATAATATTTTATATTTTATCGAAAATTGATATGGTTCTTGGTTTCCTTTTGACTAATAGTTAAACTGTCCTAAAAATTGAGTAAACTCGTATAGTAAAAGTATTTTTTATTGAGTAATATAAGCAAACCAATTAGAAGCAGATGGAGAGGAGTACACATGTAGTAAGTATATATAGTCAATATTACTGGTCTTTCCGTCTGATTCTCGAAAAACGGCATTTGGTCTCATTAGCACTACAAGGATATTTCGGCGCTCCCAAAAGTGAATCGTTATGCACGGACTAGAGGATCAACCAATCACAAGCAGCAGTTATGCATAAGAACAAAAGATTATCAAACATAACGTTTTAAGGGCAACGATTTCAAAAACACACTTCGAAACGGTAAAGATTTTGACAGCGAATGTTTTGGGATATTTTTTCGAAGAACTGGCAGGGCCAAATTGTTTATGCTTCTTAGTAACCTGCAACGGAGGGCAATGGATTATCTGCAAGATTATGTCCTTTTAATCGTGAAATTAATGGTCAAATAGTACGCAAAAATGATACCACCAGCAAAAGAGACATCTTTTAAAATGTTTATGTAATAGTTCAACAAATATTCAATAGAAGTCATTTAATTCAAGCAGATTACCTCATGCTACATCATGTTTTCTGTTCAAAGTATGATATTCATTATTTCAAATCGTACAAGAGCATATACAACAAAAATTAAAATTAATAGTTACAGTATAATATTTACATGATCTTTATGGCGTCACAGACAACTTCGTAAACAAGCCAACTGACTGCCGTAGATGGAACAACCTTGAACAAATTTGCGGTTAAACCCCTGTAAAAACCTTTAAAACCTTCGGTTCTTTTTACTGTTTTTAGGGCGTCCCAAACTCCTGTATAGTGGAATCCCAATTCGTTATTTCCCATAGCTAATATTTGAAATCTTCTTCTCAGTAAGTCAAATGGGTATGTTAATGTTTGGGCAATCCCGCCACTTACAGCACCAATACTTAATTTAAGAAAATTGTCTTTCCAGTATCTCAAATTAGTTCCATCTTCTTGAGGAATGAACTCCTTTAATTGTTCGTAAACAGCAAAATTTAACGCTACGTATGGTACGATGCATAAACTTGTTGCCCATACACCTCTATACAACCCGACAATTTTACCTTCTTCCATATAGACTCGTTTTAGCAAGTGGAATATACCAGGTGGTTTTTGAAGATTATTTGCCTTACCAGACTTAAGATTTTTTAGATTTGCAGTTTGAATTGATAGTCTGGTTCTTACCAAATCCAAAGGATATGTAGCAAGTACACTACATCCACCACATAATGCACCAGAAAATAATCTCTGCCAATTATTAAGATGCGTTCTTTTACCATTAGCCGCGTTTACATGGAATATATTCTTTTTGCAATATTCATACACAACAAATTGTACTGCACTATAAGGAAAAATCCTAATACAATTTATACCGTTTCCACGAAACAAACCTTTTACATGCTCCTCTTTATATATTTTATTTATGGCATTGAAAATACCATTGTTGTATGATCCCCCACTTGATGCTTGAACTTGTAATAAAATTTTAACTCTCTCAAAAGGGGAAACTACAGTTCTTGAGACAGCACCTGCAATACCACCGGCAATAAATGCCATATTGGAATCCTTTTTCAAGAGTTTTTTACTTAAAGATAGTGAATCAGTCATTACTTCCTTAATTTTTTCTTCTGGGATATCAATTCTTTAATATTAACAAATGCACCAAATTAAAGTCTGCTAGTTAATTTAACGTTTCTCTTGTTTTTTATAGAGTTTTTCGCTATGCAAAAAAACATAGGATAAACTTTGAGCATTAAACATTACATTTATTGCAGATATTTTGATTTCTTTGTCTATTGGCGTTTGGAACAAATTGTATTTACTTTGGCATCTATCGTAATTGACCGGTTTTGTTGTGTTTTTTTCAAAATTCCGAATTTTTTCTTGCAGTAAGGTTACGCACAAAAAAAAAAGTCATGCGATCTTCTGATTTGTCGATACCAAACATTGGCAGTAAGATTCATTGCATGCAAATCCAATTTAACTTGAAGACAGGCAGCTTCAGGAAATATGGAAAAGTATTATAAAATATTAATGGTTGTGGAGTGAGATGAGCCCATAATACTTCGTAATGCATTTGACAATGCTGAAGGCCAAGAAAGAGAATCTTATGCCTTTTCGTTTGTTACTAAATTCAACTTAAATCTAGATAATTTAACAAAAACTTGGCTTGGTAATTTCAAAGATAATTGTTGAACTATTTTTACGGTTTTAATTTTAATGTTTATTCACGATGCTTCGAGAACTAACGAAAGGGTAAAGGAGTGGAATAGCACTAGTTACTCTTCATTTTAGACAAAATTTGATGGTTGAAACAAATTATTTTATAAGCTTTTCGAAGATTTATTTTTTGTGTCAATATATAAAACATTGAAAATGTACAACGATATTTAATTAATTTATTTATTCGTCTGGATGGTGAAATCACTACAACTGCTTAGAATATGATAAGTGTAGCAGTGTTTCTTGTATGTAATATCATTTTCATCTGTATATATTGGTAATTTTTCTAAAAATGAGACTGTGGTTTTTCTGTGTACGCTTGTTGATAGATCTTCTTTTTTAGATCGTTTCCATTGGAAACGCATCATTTTAACTTTTCTGAAGGCACGCAAAATTTAAAACTAAAAGAGCTTGCATTTTAGTATGCCCATAATGACAAAGTTTGTTGTGAATAAAAAGCATTAAGTTTACAAATTAATTAGCGAATTATTCTTACGTTTATTCAGTTTATTTTATGCCAAATTTTGAAAATAAAATACTTGCAACTCTTGTATATGTAAATGCACTACCGGTTACTTTAAAAAACACATTTTGATAAAAAAGAAAAAGTAATATACTTATTAATTCGGATTAGATGCGTCTAGAATCGCGCTTATTCCAAAAGAAAAAACTTTTGCCTATTGAAGAAATAAGTAGGTGTTGCAAAAAATTTGCTTCAAACGAATAAAAAAATCTTGAAGGCACGCCTTTTTCTGAGGTTGCCAATAGCAACAGTGTTGTAATCATGCGTCAAACTTCACAACCTGTAAAAAACCAGAGAAGCAGGTTTTGCACATGTTGATCCTTTTCATTGAAACCTTGACTTTAAATTTTCGATTTGAAGTTTTGAACAAGGAGTGTAGAATACATATAAAAAGAGGAATGTTTTTGTTTTTTCTATGATGGGATATTTTCTTGGCACTATTTTTGAACAAAAAAAATTATTTTTTCAGGTTTTCAAATTATAAAGACTACTTTTGGTAAATTCAAAATACACATCCCACATATTTTTTTATGACATCAAACAATTTCAAAAATAGTTACAATATTTGCGAACAAGATATAGTTCTCAACCAGATTATGTGTAAAAATATGGTCCCACACCTTGATAATCACGAAGATGACTTTTGTTCAACTAATACAAACCCATGTTTTGTAAAAAGAACTATGCCTCAAGTTGTTCATTTGCCACCAATTTCAAGTATTATTCAACCCACTATGCCAATTACGACTTCACAGAAACATATTAGTTGCTTAATTCCAAATGTACACAGTCCTAACAATTATGTTTACACAAACAATTCATATGATCAATCACACTACTTGAAGTCAATTAGAACAATTCAAACAAGTTACCCATCACCAATTGCTAGTGTGACAAGTACACCTGTTGTGAGTCCTTCAGGATACAATTTAACACAAGAAGTAAACTGTGAAAAAAGTATTCCATCTTTAAATATACCAGGAAACATTCTATTTGATGGAATATCACCAAATACAGATATATGTACTAAACCAATTACAACTAACTCATATCAGGTCAACGAACAATTAAAAAATGTATCATCAACGTCAAGTATAAATCCAAAAGAGATTTTTAAGAAGAATTTATTAGCAAAACATTTAAGCCCAGAAGTTAGGCGAAAGAAGAAATGCCCCGTTTGTGGTAAATTATGTTCGCGACCCTCTACTTTAAAAACACATTATTTAATTCACACTGGTGAAACTCCATATAAATGTACGTGGGATGGTTGTAGTAAAGCATTTAATGTAAAAAGTAACATGCAAAGACATGTAAAAAGTCATGAAAAAAAATATGGCAATAGCTCCAAAAATGCAAGAAATATGAATACTATCAGGTGAATTTCATAGAATTATATATTCCATTATTATTTCTTCTTAATAAATTTAAAATAAGATCTAAAATAATTTTATTAGCAATATATTTTTGATTAATATTAAA
>JAMSGN010000026.1:0-32087 GCA_030462905.1 Jamesozyma gamospora
CTCGCGAACGCGAGTCCGAAGAAAAATTGATTGTTTTCTCGTAAAACATTATATAATATTTTCAACAAGTTGTGTCTCATATATTTTCCTATTTGTGTAAGTCTGTTAAATGGCTTTTCAGTTGACGTCTTTTGTTTCATTTTCTATTTGGGATTTTCTCAGTTGTAACTTTGTACGGGATTTCTTCATGCGAGTTCGCTAGTCTTAAATTAAACATAACTTGTGGAATATTATACCAATCGATACCATTTCTTGAGCAGAATAATTTACTAATGTTTGGGATTAATTATAAGCAATCTTAATCATGTAAATTGAACTAATGTCTTTGATCTACTAACCATTTTAATGTAAAACAAGAACATAAAAAGTTGCCATCTTAGTATAGTGGCTAGTACACATCGTTGTGGCCGATGAAACCCTGGTTCGATTCTAGGAGGTGGCATTTCTTTTTTGTTATTTTCAATCATTCAAATAACGATGAATTTTGATATTAAGCTCTTTTTAATAATTTGATATATTATCAATTTCAATTCTCATATCTTACAAATAATAATTTTTGGACATGTATTATGAATATTTGTCTTTTTTTTTAATATACTTTTGATTTTACCAAAATCTAACAAATATAAAAAACTTTAAAAGATTAAAAACTATAAAAATTGTGTAGATAATGAATTAAAAAAAAATTGGACTAGCAAATTATTAAGTATATATATAATAAATACATAAATTATAATTTCTTTTGTTGTTGATTAATTGTTTTTTTTTTAGTCAATTGATATTGAGAAATTTTAATTAAATTTAATTTAATAAAATTATAGAATTTTTTAATTTGAATTGGAATTGATGGATGACTAATAATTCCATCTAATCTAACTCTCCATTGAGCAAAAGCAGCTTTTGTATATTTTGAATTTTCAAATTTAATCTTAATAAATAAAGAAAAAGTTAAAAATAAAATCCATGAACCTTTAAACAATAAGATTGCTTTAAATAATAAGATAATTTCAATTAATAATTCAGTGGAACCTGACCAGTACATACATTTTTCATTATAATTATCATTAAATTTAATAATCTTTTCAATAATTTTACTATTTTCTTTAGTTAAATTAAAGATTTTTGGTAAAAAAGTTGTCTCTAAGAATCTTAATGAATGGAAAATTGAAAAAAATAAATATGGAATTAATGATAATGAAAATTTTGGTGTAATTAACCATGATAAAGCTAGAATGAAATAAAGAAAATTTTCATCATTTAAAAAAGTATAAATATCAAAATTTTTCAAATTTTTCAAATAATATTGTTGATAACCAATAATACCAAATGATAAGAGAACACCTACGTAAGCAAAACGATAAAAAAATTCATTAAAAGTTAAAAAATAAACAATTGTAGAAATTGTTACAATTGAATGACCAGCAAACCAAGCAAATTTTAAACTTTTAGCTAATTCCATGAAATTTTTTTTAATACTACCAGTTTGCCTTGGAGTAGATTGAGATTTTGATTCAGACATAATCGATTGTTAATAATTATTTTTGTTCTTGTCTCTTAGAAATAAATAATTTGCAAAATTTCATTATCAAATATTTAGTTATTTTTTTTCTTTCTCTTCAAAATTTCACGCCCTTTAAGGAAACTGAAAAAAAATTGCACTATAGAAAATTGTAGTATAAAAATTTTATTATTTGAAATTTTATTTATTTATTTATTTTTTTGTTTTTTTCTTTTTAACCATTGTAGAAAGATCGTTGACTTGTTTGCCACCGTTTTGTAACTCCATGGCCAAATCATCTGCATTGGTCAATTTACCAATGGCACGTTTAAGAATATTATCAAAATTTGGATATAATTTTCTAATATCTTGAGTTTCCGTTTCACATTCATCTAATTCTTGTTTTAAATTTAATAAAGTTTCTTGATCATGAGATTTATCTATTGATTCAGCTTTATCTATTCTCTTTGCAACTAATTCGATAACCTTGGTTAAGATTTTCTTATAATATTCGATATCTATATTTGATGCCCATTTTAATGAATGGCAAATCTTTAAATAAAGATTCGTTATATCTTCTCCATAAGGGGTGTCTTTGTAAAAAATCTCAAAATTCGAAATAGATTTGTTATAATTATTAATTGTTTTCTCAGTTTCGTCAATCTCCAAATAATTATCACCCATTAATTTGTAAAGTTTACCTAATAAAAGTTTATTACCATTTGATTTAATGTTCGTTTCTATTATCTTTAATAAATGTTCAAGTTGAATAAAATTGCCATTCTCAAAGAAACGATTAAAATCTTTGAGACTTTCTTCTTCTTTTTCCTCATCGTCACCTTCATCTTCCAACACTTCTTCTTCTTCAAGATCAAACTGATAAAATTTTGGATCCATAGGTGTGACAGGTTGTTGTTCTTTATCTTCTATCAATTCATCCTCCTCCTCCTCTTCATCCTCCTCTTCTTCCTCATCATCTTCCTCATCATCTTCCTCATCCTCATCAGAGAACAGATTCTCATTCTTTATGAAAAATTCGTAAAGATACTCTGCAAACTCCAACAATTTCACAGATTCAACTTTCAATACATCGAATTTGTTTCGTGTTAATTGTTCATTCAATTCTTTCAACAAAGGACTAATTTTACTCTCCAATACAATCTGACCTTCCAGTTTCGCATTACAACCAGTATCGTATTCTTCAAACGCCATCTTACTCTCAAATCCTTTGAAACTTTCCTCTTTTCAATAGTGAATAAATTCTCAATTCAATTTAAAAATCATTAAAAACGACTCGAATTTTTCTTTCTTTCTTTTCGCGTTTCATGAATAAAAAATTTGAAATCTGTTCTTAAATAAAACAAAATTAAAACTACGATGAAGAAGTGAAAATTTTATAAACTTTTATAAGAATATTTACTTTGTACTTCAAGTTAATATTATTGCTAATAATTGCTACACAAAAGTAAAAACAGTTTTTTTTAGGTGTCTTTTTCTACAGAAAAGAAGCAAAAACGTCGTTCACATTTAAACTATAACCGCTGACAAAACAAATTTTTACTATCACTTTTTTTCAATAATAAAAAATGAATAATAGTAATATGGATTCTATGGAATCCTTACACAAAAATGATATTAAAAACTATTATCATTCATTGAAAGAATTTTTCAATTTAACTGGTGTTAAAGAATTAGATAGAGCAACTTCAAGTAGAGCACAAAAGGCAAGAGCAAAATTATTAAAATTATCATTTTCACAATTTTATGAATTAAGTACAGATGTTTCTGATGAATTAAATAGAAGAATTAATAAAAATGAAAATAAACCTGATTATCTTTTACCAAAGGCAAATTTTCATATGAAAAGAAATCAAGCAAGACAGAAGTTAGCAAATCTTTCTCAAATCAGATTTAACGAATTAATCGATGATATCCTATTTGAAATTAAAAGAAGAGGTTTCAATGAAGATAATAATAATAAAATTATTAAAGATGACAAAGTTATTGGAAAAAAATTTACTGGTGATAATAATGATAAAACTATTGAAAATTTTTTCAAAGAAGATAATAACAGTACTAATCATTTAGTTTCACCAAATGATATTCAAACGAAAAATAAAAATTTAAATAATAATCTTGATAAAAATTTAAACGATGATTTAAATTCTTTATCATCAAATAATAATTTAAAACCTAATATAAATCCAGCAACTTCAGCATCAATTCAACCTTCTTTAATTATTCCAAAGAAAGCTTCAATTGCTTGGTCATCGTCATCAGATGATGATGATGAAGAAGAAAAAGAAAATAATAATAATAATAATAATAATAATAATGATGATGATGATATAAATTTTACGCATATAAATCAAAATCATTTAAAAAAAGAATTAGATTCTAATAAAGAAATAAATTCTAATGAAATAAATAACGAATCACCATCATATATAAAAGATTTTAATACAAGTAATAATGATAAAGATAACCAAATTATTGATAGACCATTATCTTTATCTTCAACTTTAAAGAATAATCTTGATCATGACAATTTAAGAATCAATAGTAATGATTTTATGATTGATAAGATTGATGAAGAAAATAGTGACATTTTTACAAATGATAAGATTAATAATCAATTTCAATTACCATTAAATGAAAATGATGAACCAAAAACACCAGATTCTGAAAAAACTAATGATTTAGAAAACGATTTTATAAATAATGAAACTTCTTCTCTCAAAAAATTTTCCATTAAACCAAATTTTATTAAAAATTCAATTGATTCAAATAATTTATCAAATATTATAGAAAATCCAATCGATTTTAATGAAAATAAGAATAATAAAGATTCCTTGCATGATAAACCAATTGATATTAATGACTCTTTACATAAGAAAACAACTACTTTGAATGATAATTTAGAAAACAAATCGATCAACGTTAATGATAAATTACAAGATAAATCAATTGATTATAAAGATTCTTTACAAGATAAATTAGTCAATAATATCGATTCGTTACAAAACAAATCAATTAACAAATCTTCATCAAACAGATCCATCAATAGTAAAAATTCTTTACAAAATCAAGATATGGACAATGATAATGAAAAAAATTCTAATATAAATTCTCAAAATCAAAAGATTAATCTTCAATCTCAAGATAGCGTAAACGATAAAGAAACCACTTTTAATAATAAAATTAATTCTATTGAAAATTTACAAGACAAAGGAATCAATTTTGACACTGGAAATCAATTTAAGAACAGTTTAGACAAAAATGAAATTAATTTTGTCACTAAAGACAAGAAAGAATCGGATCTTAATACTAAAGATAAGTTAAATAACAATTTAGAAATTGATCTTAATACTCAAAATAATTCTAATGAAAAATTCGAAGATAAAGCCAAAAATTTGACTAACAAAAATATTTCTAATAAAGAAATTATTTTAAATGATAAAGAAACTTCAGAAAAACCTTCAAAGAATAATGACATTACATTTACTAATAAAAGCAGTTCTAGTGATTATTTACAAAAAGAATTATTTAATTTAAATTCACAGATTGGTAATCTATCAATTGAAAATGAAAATTTAAGACAAAGAATTTCTGAATTAGAATTTCAATTAAAATTCAATAATAATAATAATAATAATAAAGATGATAGTGCTAATAAAATTATTGAATCTAACGATAATTTAAATCTTTTACAAAAAAATGAAATCTTAAAATTTATCGATTCTGAAAATGGTATTGTACCAATTTCATTAGTTTCATCATTAAATGATCAAATTATAAAATTTTTCAATTTTATTCAAAATGATTTTGAATCAAAGGAATCATTATTTAAAAAATTAAAAGATTTATCTGATAAAATTTTTGAAATTTTAATTTTAGTTGATTTACCAAAATTTGAAGAACAAGTAATTTTACTTAAAGCATCATTTTCTCATGCAATAACTTCAATAAGATATTTTGTTATTTATGATAATCTTTTACCAAATATTATAGTTGAATCAGCGTTAGCAGAAATTTCTTTTGCTGTTTGTAATTTAATATCTATGACAAAATTAATACCAAATAATGAACAAAAAATTTTCATTGAGGAAAATTCAAGAATCATGAATAAAGATTTTGAAATTCCAATGACTCCACACTCTAAACACTCTATCAATTATAATAATAGTGGTAATGATAAAGACGTTGATTCTAATTCTTTTTTTATTAATCCTAATGATGTATTAGTAGAAAATAATAATGAAATTGAAAATTCACCTGTGAAACCGTTAAAGATAACCCAAAAAATGCAAAAAAATTCACCTCATAAATCAACTTTAAGTAATAATGAATCACTTGGAACTATAACTTCACCTTTTCAATCATCAAAAAGAAAACCATCTAATAATGGTTTACTTTCTTTATTAAAAGATAATAATTCATCTTCAACTAATTCATCAAATTCTTTAAACAATAAAACTATTCCTAATTCTAAAATTCAAAATAAGAATATCATACCGGAGAAAGAATTAAATTTACCGTTAATTTCTAATCCTAGTGAAGAAAAGAATACCAATTTATCGTTAGGTTCTAATCCTAATCAAGAAAAAAATATAAACTCATCGTTAGGTTCTGATCTTAGTGAAGAAAAGAATATTAATTTACCTACAGTTAAATCAAAACCCTATTTACCAAAAATTGAAATAAATAGTAAAGAAATACCTAACAAATATTTCAATGATTTGAAAAATAAAGATGTAAATGATAAACTACAAAATTCAGAATCTCTTAATAAAATAAACCACCCCACAGAAAAAAATTTGAAAACTGCTATACAAGATACTATAGTTAATAGTTCAAATGAAAACAAAGTTCCTAATTTAAAGAATGCTCTGGAAAATTATGAGAATAATCTGAATGATTCTAAAGTTGATAATTTCCAAGATGTTGTTAATAATCCGTCAAATAATTTTGAAAATAACGATTCAAATACTTCCCTAGAATTTCCAAAACATCAAAATCTAAACAGTATTACAAAAGATGATTCAAAAATTGACTTAAATAGTCCGCAAACAAAAAATTTTAAAAGTAATCTTTCAGGTAACATTCAAACAAATAGTTTAAATGATTCTTCAAACAATCCAAAGATTTCTTTAAAGGAAAAGTTGAATAATTTTGGAGAAGATTTTAAAGACAATAATTTAGATACCATTAAACCAAATACTGAAAACATTTCTTCAAATCATAAAGAAATTCATGATTTAACTAATTCTTCAGAAGACGATTTAACTAATCTAGTAAAAGTATCTAAAAATGATGATTTAAATCCTTCTTTAACCAACACATTAAACGATATCCCAAAAATTTCTAAAATACCTGAATTAAATACTGGTTTCAAACGTGATTTCAATAGTGTTACTAACGAATTCAAAGATAAGGATATAAAGTCTGCTGTGTTAAATAATACATTGACTCATAGTGAAAGTAATACCTCAAAAGATTTGGAAAATCCTATTAAAAAAGATAATATAAAAAAAGATTTTGCAAAAAAGTTTAATGATATAAATACTCCTTTATCAATTGTTTCAGATAGACATTTAGAGAATATGAAAGACGACGATTTAAATTCTACTCCAAATAATGATTTTGCAGAAGATTTTAATGATTTAAATGGTTCTCTAAGAAATCTTTCAATCAATCGTTCAAAAGAATCTAAATATTTTAACTCAAATGCTACTGGACAAAGTGATTTAAATTTTGTTGGAAATAATTCTGAAATTAATGACTTAAATTCTGATTTGAAAGATGATTTAAACTTTGTTGGCAAAGATTCTAAAATTAATGACTTAACTACTAAATTAAAAGATGATTTAAATGATTTCGGAAAAAATTCTAAAATTAATGACTTAAATTCTGATTTGAAAAATAATTTAAATCTTGCTGACAAGGATTCCAAAATTAATAATAATGACTTAACTACGAAAATAAAAGATGATTTAAATGATTTTGAGAAAAATTCCAAAATTAATGAATTAAATTCTAATTTGAAAAATGATTTAAATTTTGTTGGCAAAGATTCTAAAATTGATAACTTAACTCCTAAATTAGAAGACAATATAAATGATTTTGGAAAAGATTCTAAAATTAATGACTTAACTCCTAAGTCTAAAGATGATTTAAATCTTGTTGGAAAGAATTTTCAAATTAATGACTCAACTTCTGAGTCTAAAGATGATTTAAATGATTTTGGATGGAATTCCAAAAATAATGATTTAACTTCTACTTCAAAAGATTATTCAAACATGAGTTTCAATGATACAAGCGTGATTAAACATGATATTTCTGAGCCAAAATCTCACTTAGCTTCAAGTATTGATAATATTTTTGGTAATAAAAAAATTGATAGTTTTAATGATGATGATTTAATCAAACCTGTTTCTGGTGATTTCAATTCAACTATTAATAATAATATCTCTGGGATTACTAATAATGATAGCAATATTATTAAACAAGATCTTACTATAGATGATAGTAGTAGTGATAGAAGCGAAGATTATGAAGATACTCATTCTTTTATTAATAGTAATGAAGATGAGGATGAAATGTTTAATGCTCTAAAGAAAGTTCAAAAAGATAAAAAAATCGATGACATTGAAAATGAAAGTAATAATAAAACTTTAGTTAATGAAACTGATTTAAATTCTGATTCAAGTGAAGATTTAAATGAATCAAATAAGTTTCTTGATAATGATTTTTCAATTAAAAATTCAATTGAAGGGAGAAATGTTAACATTCTCTCAAATGATAATAAAGTTGAAAAGAATCCACAAATTTTTGATAATTTAAAAAATTTGCCAAATACAAACATTGATATTCCTGAAAGAAGAAAAGATCATGTTATTAATAAATTTGATCTTTTGAAAAGAGGTAATTCTCAATTAAAAACACAAGACAATAAAATTGATGAAAAAAAATCTATCAACGACATTGGTAAAATTGTTGAGACTGAAGATAAAAAAATTAAAGATGAATTTTTAAATGAAGAAACAGAAATCAAAATTAAGAAAGAACCTTTAGATAATGAGATAAATAAGAATATTAAAGTTAAAAAAGAAGATGAAATTCATGATACTATTAAGATTAAAAAAGAACCTGAATTTGAAGACAAAATACCAATTAAAAAAGAAATTTCTGATAAGAATCATTTAACTGATGATGATTATGATTCAAGTTATCAATTTGTTCCATTAAATGAGTCAAGAAAACAAGAATTAAACAATGAAGGAACTTCTAGTGGAGAAGAAGAAAGTGATGATGATGATGATGATTATGATGATGATAATGATTTTGATATTGACACATTTGATATTGAAAATCCTGATAATACATTATCGCAATTATTATTATATTTAGAACATCAAACTATGGAAGTTATATCAACAATTCAATCATTATTAAGTTCAATTAAAGAGCCTAAATCAACAAAGGGTAATTTAAGAAAGGAATCAAACGCAATTAATGAAGTAATTAAACAAATGATGAGTGCAACGAGTGTTTCAATGAATCAAAGTCGTAATAGTAATTTAAAAGAACATGGTAGTTGGGTTGTTCAAAGTTTAAAGGATTGTTCACGTAGAATGATAATTTTATGTCAATTAAATAAAGATGGTGAATTAATTAAAGATAATAATGATGATGATTATGCTGACAAAAATTTTAAACAAAGATTGGCAGGTATTGCATTTGATATTGCCAAATGTACAAAAGAATTAGTTAAAAGTGTTGAAGAGGCAAGTTTAAAAGAAGAAATTGAATATTTAAATGCAAGATTAAATTAGATGTAAAAATAAATAATATATATATAGACAATTAAATTAATGACGTTTTTTTTTTTGATTACATCAAATCAATAATTTGTATCATAATTCTATAAATTTTGAAAGAATTGAAAAAACAAGTTAACGTTGTTTCCTTTTGTTTGTTTTTTTTTCCATCTTACGATCCCAAATTTTTGATATATATTTATTTATTTTGTAAAAAACCTCTTTACAATTATTATCATTGTATTTATATAGAATATTATTATTATTATTATTATTATATAAGAACGCTTATTTTTTTTTTTATTTTTAAATCTTTTTTTTTTCTAAAACAGTTATTTTTATAAAAGATTATCGTTGAAATTAATTGTTCTTTCATGTAAAACGACGATTATTGATTATATCTTTCAGTTATAAAAGATTATCATTAAAATTAATTGTTCCTTCGTCTAATATACCCAAATTAAACCATTCATGATCTAATGCATCCTTTGCTGTAATTCTTTTTGTTGGATCAAATTCAAAACATAATTTAATTAAATCAATGAAAAAAAACCAAAATTTAAAAGTTTCTTTATTAATTTTTAATCTTGTTGTTTCATTAATTAAATTCCAATTTTTTTCAAATGATAAATTTGAATTAATATTTAAAAATTCATTTTCAGATTCATTTAAATTTAGATCATTTTTCAAAAAATTTTCAACCAATTTATCTAAACTAAAACAATTATTTAAAATTTTTTTAATTATCTTAGTATCTGTTATTATCTTACCAGTTTTTTGATCAATTTCTGGCCAATTTAATGTCATATTTTTTTCATTAAAAAATTTTAAAACTGTTGAATTTAAATCATTTGGTAAATTACCTAAATTATTTTTAAACTTATAAAAAGATGTCTTAATTAATTTTTCTGGAATTTTTTTATTATTGATAATTTGCATCATAACCAAATGTTCATAATTATTATGAATTGGATATAAAGATTCACCAATTAATAATTCGATTAATACGCAAGCAATTGACCAAATATCGCATGGATAAGACCAACTTAAACCAAAGATAATTTCTGGAGCTCTATAATGTCTTGTTGAGATAATTGGTGGATGATATTCATCATTAAATATTGCAGAACCGAAATCAATTAATTTAATCTCTGGTAAGACTAATATTTTTCTTTGACCATTATTTGATGCAATTTTACGTCTTTTAGATAAAGTCTTTAAAATTTTATTTGGAATTTGATAAGATTTAAATGATTTATCATTAATTAATAAAATATTTTCAGGTTTAATATCTGTATGAATTATATTTAAATCATGTAAAAATGAAATTGATCTAAATAATTGACAAGCGATAGCTTGAATTTGTGAACCAGGAAATCTTGCAATTGCATTTGAACACATGAAATCATAAATTGATTTACCGAAAAGATTTGTTATTAAACAAATATGATTTTTATAATCAAAATAATCTAATAATGATAAACATTGAAATTTATTAAATGGATCATTTTTTTTAATCATTTTTAAAATACGTAATTCTGTCTTTGCAGCTTCACGATATCTATCGACAGATCTTATAATCTTTATAGCTACCCAATTTTTATTTTTATTATCATAACATTTTATAACTTTACCGAAAGTACCTTGACCTAAGAGATCATTTGTTATGAATTGATTATTAATACCAAATTTATCATTTTTTTGATAAATGTAATGACCATCATTATCAGTCTTAAAGAAATTATTTTTATCAAAATTATTTTCATTTATTATATTTAAATTAATTAATTTATTTAATTCTAAAGTCTTTGTTGATGAGCCAGTTAAACTTAAGAGTTGTTTATCATTTTGAATCTTTGGTGATGGTGATGAAATGACAAAATTATTATTAGTATTAGTATTATAATTATAATAATTATCATAAATTAATTTTGATAAAGGTAGTTGTGGTAATGAAATGGTTCTTTTTTTTTTATTAATGTTATTATAGGTGAAATTTTTATTATTTATTGGTTGTTCTTTGATGAAGATAACATCTTCGTCATTTGTAGTATCATCATTAAGTTGGTTGTTGTTATTATCAAATATATTATTATCGTTACTATTATCTTGAAAATTATTATTTAAATAATTTGATTGTCTTGAAATCATTTCATTTAAAATTGAATTATCTAAATCTAAATCTAGATCTAAATTTAAATCGTTATCATTATTATTAAAAATTAAATTATTATTATTAGTAGAAGTATTACTAATATTATTATTATTTCTTTGACGTTTTTTAGTAGAAAAAAAGGTATTAGATTGCATTTTTTTTTTTTTAATAATAACAAGACAAACGATATATAATGATAGTATTAGTATTTATAGATGTTATGATTGTTATAGTATTATAGTTATTATAGTTATTATAGTTGTAAATATTATTATTATTATTATCTTTTTATCTTTTCATCGTTAAAAACTTGCGCCCCTCAAAATTTCGGAGAAACACGTGCGGCTAAAACATTACCCTGAAAATCTCGCTGTCGGTTTCCGTTAAAAAACTGTGGATCTCGCTGTGAGTTGCTGTCGCTGAATGCTTCCGTTTACAGAAGAAACTAAAACGTTAGGGTTTATTCGGCCAATAACGGTAACCCTACTATCGTTAGGTTAGGGTTCGTCAGGGTTTCACCAATAAAACATAATAAAAAAAAAAAGGCTATTATTATATAACAATCTTATATTATATTATTATATTGTCATTGTTCTGGAATATTGAAACATTTTTGTATTTACAAGTCTTGATCATTATCTCACCTATCATCCCCTTTATTATCGTCTGGTAATCCTAATGATTTCCAATTATCTTTTTCCATTAAATCATTATTCATTCTACACCTTAAATACTCTTTAGCTAATAACCTACAATTTGGTGCATTTTCACCTTTAACTAATTTAATACAATTCAAATAATTAATCATTGAATCTAAACATTCTTTATCATGATCTAATGGGAAAGATCCACGTTCTGGTGGTGTTGGTGAAAGTGCTGTTAATCTCGAACCTGGATTACCTGACATACTCAATTGCGTTTTTTATATATTAATTGTTATTTCTTGTTATATGTTTGTATTATTAATTATACTTTCCTTTATAGAGAAAAACTTTTATAATTGAAAAAAAAAAAAAAAATAATTTGCGTGCCCTAATTTCGTTAGGCGTGATGTTTAGGGTTCAGACAATGTAACTAACTATAATAATTATTATAATTATTATATTATACCATATTAAATGTATATATTATTTGCAAAATCATCATATTATCTTGTTTTCATATCTGATAATCTGGAACTTAAGGTTAAGTGTTGCTCAATTTACTTGGCACTACAATATGTTTTTAATAAAGTAAAAGATTGATAATAATTATGAATGTTTGTGTATGATATACACTTTGTCTTTAAAATTTGTATAAAAACTATAGACCATTCAAAATGGAATAATTACAATATAAACTTTGTGACTAGTAAAAACATGACAAACTCCTCATTATTGCAAACGTCGATCATATGACGACAACGACAAATATGTTTATAAAAATTCTATATATGACCTCTTAAAGAGTTATTGCAAAAAAATTTGTCAAGTATAAATATTTGAATAATAAGAACAGGGGTATATTATACTCAAAAATTTGTTTTCAAATAGAGGGGCATGAATAAAGATCAGGAAAGAAAACACTATGAAATTCTTATTGAAAGCGATCAAAATTTCTGGGATGAATTCAAATTAACGCTGTCTATTCGTTACTTCATTAATTCTTGAATGCAAAATATTCTATCCACTTCCTTTAGCGTTGACACATTATTTAGAGTAGCCAGTTTGGTAAAGAATGGCAAACCTTCTACGTTGGTCAATAAGAAATCTTGGAATGTCTGTATAGCTAAAATTTGAAAGAACAAGCCTTCAATTTTGAAAGCAATGAACAGTAAGTGAAGCAACAAGATGTTCTAAATAAAATTGTAGTCTGTTTTTCTGTTGACGTTTCTGTTGTGAACTGTATAATCAGTTTTGGGTTTATGTACTAAAAACCAGGTGAAATTGCAAACATTGTGAGCCTTGAATGTTTTACTTGTAGTAAAATTGAAAAAGGTTCTTGACCATCGCTCTTTCACTTTTTCTAAATCAATTTGTTCGTAAACATTTTGTTATAACAAAACCTATATATTTATGGTACCTTGTTTTCATCCACATGCTACTGAAGTCAGTAGTTTATTATTACGATTATTCAATATTTTTGTGATAATAGAACAGTCTTTGCAAATAAATTCTACGCACATCCTATCTTTTAATAATTGTAATTGTACTACGCATTCTTTTAAAATGAATACAATATCCTTATAGTCTCTTACTTCTCAATAATTTAAATTAATTTTATTAAAATATACTATATAAAAAAAAAAAAGGGCAATATAATAAATAAAAAAAATGGAAACATTAATAAATTAATCATGGTCTTAATCTCTTTGGATCTCTTGGGAATAAACTTGCTCTTCTAATATTTTTCAAATCTAAGAAAAACATAACAACTCTTTCTAAACCAATACCACCACCTGCATGTGGGGCACAACCATAATTAAATGCTTCAATATAATCACTTAAACCTGGATCTTCAATACTTAAACCATGTGCTGTAATTCTTTCTTTTAATAATTCAAAATCATGAATACGTTGAGCACCACTCAAGATTTCTTCACCTCTCATAAAGAAATCATATGAATTTGAATATTTTGGATCCTTAGCATCTGGCATTGTATAAAATGGTCTAATCTCTAATGGAAATTTATCTAAGATATAGAAATCTGTATCATATTTTTCTCTAACTAATTTACCTAATAATTTTTCATTTTCTGTAGAAAGATCATCATATTCACCAATATCTGTCTTACCACCTAATTCTCTTAACATTTTAATACCTTCTTTAAATGTAATCTTAATAATTTTACCATCTTTTGGTAATTTAAATTCTTCAACAGGATATTGTTTTCTAATTAATTCAATTTCTTTTGCGAATCTTTTCTTTAATTCTGTGAAAATGAAAATCATTAATTCACTTAAATTATCCAAGACTTCATGATAATGTTCTTCAAATGTCATTTCTAAATCTAAACCAGTGAATTCTGTCATATGACGATGTGTATTTGAATTTTCTGCTCTAAATACTGGACCGATTTCAAAGACTCTTTCAAAATCTGCAATCATTAATTGTTGCTTATAAAATTGTGGTGATTGTGCTAAATAAGCTTTATTTTTAAAATAACTAACTTCAAAGACATTTGAACCACCTTCACTTGGTGCACCTAATAATTTTGGTGTATGAATTTCAATAAATTTACGATTTGTTAAAAATTCTCTAAATAATGAACAAACACCACTTTGAATCTTAAAGATTGCTTGATTTGTAACAGTTCTTAAATCAATGACTCTAGCATCTAATCTTGTATCTAAATTAACAACAGGTAAACCAGCTTCTGTTGCTTCTTTTTCAGAACGGGATGCATCTTCTAAAAGAATTGGTAATGACTCAGGTGTTTCAGAAATGGTAAAAATTTCTTTAATATGAATTTCTAATAATTGTTTTGTTGCTGATTTAATTGGTTCATCAACTTTTGAAACTTTACCTTTAACTAAGACAATACTTTCTAAATTTAAATTTGAACACCATTTAATCATTTGTTTTGAAATACTACCATCATCTTTATTAATTTTAACTAAACCTTGAACTAATTCATCTCTTTGTCTTAAAGTTAAAAATGTTAAAGTAGCACCTTGTTGTCTTTTACCATGAACTCTAGCTCTAAAGATAACATCTTTACCATCATCCTTTGCTTCATCTAAATCATAAAATTGAATACGTTTTTCAAAAGTACGATCTTCATCCTTTGATTGAATTAATGGTAATTTACCATAATGTGAAGAAGCAGTATCAGAAGCAGCAGCTTGACGTTCACGTTCAACACGTTCAGCTTCTAATTGAGCAGCTCTTTCAGCTTTCTTCTTGGCTTTTTCTTGTTCTTTTAAGTATTTCTTCATGGCTTTTTTAGAAAGTGGTTGACCATCTTCACCAAGGATAACAGGTTGTTCACCAGCTGGGGTAGCGGCTGGAGCAGCAGCAGCAGCAGCAGCAGCAGCAGCTTCGACGACAGGTTTAGTTTCTTGTTCAGACATTTCTTCTTAACAATTTAAACTATCGAACTTTGTTCAGAAAATCAATTCAATTTGCAAATACAATTTCTCAAATAAAAAATATTGAAAAAGTTTCTTCTTCATTGAAAAAAAATTTTATGTTGCGTTTTTTTTTCTTGATGGAAAAATCGATTTTAAAAAACACGTGAAAATAAAGAATAAAATTGATTGAATTTAAACAATTTTAAACAATATTTTGAACAAAAATCAAGTAAAATAGTTTGAAGTTTGCTAGTGATAAATTGTTGAAGGACTGGTAGTGATACTGTAGGGTTTAGGTTTTAGTATATTATGTTTAAACAATTGTCTCAGTTAAGTAAAAACTTATCTGATGAATTACAAAAATCATTGAGTGATGATTTTTTAAATGAGAATAATAATAATGGCACTGATATTTTGCAGACTGCTTTTAATGATGGTACTAAATTTACTGATTTACCAAATGAAGTTCAATTGAAATTGAAAAAATTTGAAAAATATGAATTGAAATATCCACAATTATTGAATGCTTATAAGAATGAAAAGAATAAGACTATTAAATTTGAACTAGTTAAGAAAATTTTGATGGAAAATACTCCAATTTCAAATTTAAATGATATTGAAAATGTCTTACCAGAGTTTTTCCAGGACATCAATAATAAGACAAATATTTTAAATAAAGAAATTCAAAGGTTAAATGATGAAAATAATAAGTTAAATGAAAAGATTAATGATAAAGATAATGAAATTAATGGTAAAAATAAGAGAATTAATGAATTATCAAATGAACTAGATGATTTGAAATTAAATGTTAAGGGAAAAGATGATCTTATTAAGGAAAAGGATGACCTTATTAAGGAAAAAGATGATAGTATCATTGAAAAAGATGAAATCATCAAAGAAAAAGTAAACAATATTAGTGAAAAAGATGAAATTATTAATCAAAATAATTTGAAAATTGATGATTTAGAAGATAAATTAAAAAATGATTCAAATAATGATATAATAATTGATAACAGTAATAATAATTCTAATAAGAAAAATAAGAAAAAAAATAATAAAAAAAATAAGAAACAAACTGCTGATAATAATAATATTCAAAATTATAATGATTTATTAAAGAAATTTAATACTCTACAAGAGGAACATAAATTATGTGAGAATTTAAATGAATCAATGGATACTAAAGATACTGAAATTAAAACTTTAAACGATTCAATCAATACTAAAGATACTGAAATTAAAACTTTAAACGATTCAATCAATACTAAAGATTCTGAAATTAAAACTTTAAACGATTCAATTACTATTAAAAATAATGAAATTGAAAATTTAAATAAATCAATCAAATCAAAAGACATTGAAATTGATGAAGTTAAAGATATGTTAAAAGAAATTGGTAATGATTTAGTTACAGCAAAGGATGAAATTAAAGATTTAAATAATAAAAAATCTGATAATAATAATAATTTGAAAAATTCTTTAATTCAAAAAGAAAAGACAATTTCATATTTAGAAAATCAAGTTAAAGAATTTAATGAAAAAAATTTATCATTAAATAAAAAAATTGATGATTTAAATAAAAATGAAATTAATAAATTAAATAATAAAGTAAATCTTTTAAAATTTGAAAATGAAAATTTAAATAATGAAATCAATAAAAAAAATAATTTAATTGAAAATTATTTAAAAGAAAATGGTCAATTAACTGAAAAATTTAATAATTTGAATAATGAATTTAATAATTTGAAAAATTTGAAAACAAATTCAAATGACCAAATTGATTTAATTAAAAGACAATGTGAAGAATTAAATATTAAATTAAAAGAATCAAATAAAAAAATTATTTCATTAAAAGATGAAATTAATGATTACATCATAATTATTCAAGATAAAGATAAAGATTTTGATAATATTAAAAAATTATTAACAAATTTACAAAATAATAATTTAAATGATAAAACAATTTTTGAAAATAAAATTTTACAAATCAATAACGATAAAAATGATTTAGAGAATAAATTAAACTTACAAATTTCTAAACAAAATAATGATTTAATATTTTTGAAAAATGAAAATAATGATTTAAATAATAAGATTAATAATTTAAAATTAAAAGAAAAAAATTTAATTAATGAATTAGAAAAAATTAATGAAATTAATAATTCAATTAAACGTAAAGATTTAATTAATAATGAAACAAATAATGACGTTGAAAGAATTAATAAAAATTTAAAAAATTCTCTTTTTAAATCAAATGAATCTTTACAAAATTTACAATTATCAAATAATGAATTAATGAATTTAAATAATAATTTAAATAAAAAACTTGATAGAATGACAAAAAATTATAAAATTTTAACAAATCAATTAAATTCATTAAAAGAATCAAATAATAACAACATTAATAATAATAGTAGTAGTACAAAATCAAGTAGATCAAATTCATTAATTTCAATTAATAATAAAGATGACTCAAATAATAATAATTTTTCAAATGATAATGATTTAATTCAAAATGAAAAATTAGCATACGTTAAAAATGTTTTATTGGGTTTTCTTGAACATAAAGAACAAAGAAATCAATTATTACCTGTAATTTCAATGTTATTAAAATTAGATAATAATGATGAAAAAAGATTATTATTAGCATTAAGATAAATAAATTAAAAGTATTTAGAATAGTTGTATTTTGTTTTTGTTTTTTTTTTTTGGATTCTTTCATCTTTTGTTTTATTAAATTTATATATATAATTATAATATATATAATAATAGCATTTATTTTTATTAAATTTTTTTAATTATTTTATAATGGTGTATGTTTTTCTAATTAATCATCTTTAAATTTATTTAAAAATTTTCTTTCTCTTGAATATTCTTTAATATAATCAATACCACCAACACAATCTGCAACTGTTAATTGATCATTACCTATCATTTCTAAAACATTGATTGCAACATCAACAGTTCTATGTGCACCATCATGTTCTAAAATTAAACCTCTATTCTCAGTTAATTTCCAACGTGCAACATCATTATAAATGTCTTGTTCAGTTCTTAATGGATCATTTGAAACTAATCTCCAATCAAAAGTATCATGGTCCCATAAGACAGCTTGTAAACCAAACTGTCTTGTTATTGCTCTAACTCTATTATCTAAACCACCATATGGTGGCCTAAACCACTTTGGTATATGATCACCTGTTGCATTCATTGCCCAAATTGACCATTCAATTTGAGCAATAATTTGTTCATTTGTTAAACTTGGTAAATATGGATGTGACCATGTATGTGTACCAATTAAATGATTATCTTGCATTATTCTTTCATAAATCTCAGGATGATTAACCGTATTAATACCTAAAGTGAAAAATGTGGCTTTATGTTCTAAATTATCCAATAATCTTTCAGTAGCAGGTGATGGACCATCATCAAAAGTTTGTGATAATTTACGACATGTATGAATATCATCATGTTCAATACAACTATTACAATCAAAAGAACAAGCTTCGCGTGGATTAGCATTACAGTTACCTTGTGAATATAGTGCATAATCAGGAATTAAATTAAAATTAATAAAATCTAATGGAATATACGGTGGATCAAGCCCCGGCCATTGTGTCATACCTGTGAATTCAGTTAACCATTCAGGAAATGGTGTTTGTTTAGATTCATCACCGATAAATGCAACACCACCATTTCTGATATTTTTTTTTGCAATTCGATTATCGTCTGCAAACGTTAAAGATGAAAATAATAATGAGAGTAAAATTGAACTTTTCATTTTTGTCAAAAATAATTGTGTTGTTCTGATAAAAAATTTTAATCTGGAAATATTAAAACTTTAATAAAACAATTATTTTTTAAAATTTAAGAGTAATCTTTATTATATGTCATAAAAGATTTCAAGCATTTATTATTTATATAATTTTTAGTATTTGTGACACAAAAAAAAAAAAAAAAAAAAATTCAACAAAATTGTAAGTTAACAAAAATAAAACAAATGAGACATTTATAAAACATAATCATAATTAATATTATTAATGTATTTACCATACATGGAATCTCTTACCAATTTTTCAAAATTATCTCTATCCTTAACAAATTGATATGCTGCTTCTTTATTTAATGGATCCTTGGGATTAGGTTCAAGAAATAAAAACAATAAACCGATTATTACAGATTGTAAATCTAAAACTGGAGACCAATCTTCTCTTAAGATATTTAAACAAATTTTCCCGTCGATATCAATATTCGGGTGATAAATCCTATTTTTGCACAAGACTTTTGGTGGCTCGATAGGATAATTATTATTGATTTGAAAACTAAATTGAAAATGCCCATTTTTATATATTCCTTCATCTGGATTAACCGTTATATTCAGTAGCGGTAAGTCATCTGTCTCTGTTGATAAACTCACGGGACTAATCTGAACAGTCGGAGGTAATTCTAACGCATCCATATCCCTTTGTAATCTTATCCTTGCGGGTGAAAAGTGTTTAGTATCATTACTATTTCCCAACGGCATATTATCCCGTTGTTGTTGCTTCTTCTTTTGAAGCTGACGTAATTTAAGCTAACAAAAATTTTTCATGGTATACCATACTCATGGATAAGTCAGTAAAACATCGCTCTAACAAAAAATAACTTCTAAGATAACTTATCTGTGGAGCTTCAACCACATTGAAATACATACCATCCTTGCTTTGCATTTGGTTTCCAACCATTTTATTATCAGCTTATTTAAACTATTTTATTTGTATGTGTCAACAAATTTTAATGTTGATTTGCGGTCGAATTTGCGGGTAACTTCAACACGCCAGAAATTTTGACATGAAATTCTTACATGAAAAAACAGTCAAAATAGTTGGCAGTTTATAATACAATATTTCAACAAAGTTTGGTAGCAAAAACTAACTAGGACTTTTAGATATTTGTTGCCAAAAAGCCTTTTATCTAGTAATGCTTAGAAGAAACGGGAATATCTTGTCGTTAAGGGCAAAGGCACTGGGGAAGTTATCCCAAGTCTGCATGAATACAGCGGCAACTGAAGACGACGGTTTAGAAATAATTACACGTACATTACCAATTTTTTACTCTACTGATACGTCAAGAATTTATACCATTCCCTTAACGCTTAATGAATGGGAAATTTTATTGGCTGTATGTGGTGCAGTTCCACAGACAATTGGGCAAGCTCAAAAACTTTTAAACGATGTTGTTTCAATTTATTTCTTAGAATCCCCAAGACAAAGAGTATCAGAAGTCTTACTGGCAAAATTTAGATTAAATGATATTAAAAATCCTAATGAAATTTTAACTTTTCAATTTACAAAATTTCTAATTACAATTTCAAGTAGATACCCTGAATTATCTGATGAATGTTTAAGTTTAATAGATCAATATTTATCATTAATTAACAAATTATTTACTTCCAAACAGTCAAGTTTATTTTCTTTATTAGGTTTTATGAATGCTTTCATTAATGATAATTCATCTTTAAAACTTATGGAATTTGTTTGGAAAAAATTATCTAAATTTTTCATCGAAGATAAATTTATTTTACAAATTGAATCTGTATTAACTTCTACTACCTCATTTACGAATGATTCAATTGTTCAATATTTTGATGCAAATTATGAAATTTGTGGTGATTTATTCATTAATTTATTAACAAAATTACAATATTCAATTGCTTGTAGAATATTAGACATTAAAAATGATCCTTATTCATTAACAAATTATTTATTGCAACAACAAAATGATTTTTTCAAAAATCAAAATTTAACTGAAGATGATATTATATCTAGAAATACTAATGAAGCTTCTTCAACAATAACTGATATTCTTAAGGATAAGATATTGTTACTTACAGAACTATGTTCATTTTCAATTAAATATTGTTTCACCATTGAAAGTTCAACTCCAAATTTATCTACTCCAAGTAGAACAAATTTTACATTTGATAATAAAGCTTATTTTTTACAATTATTATGTTTAATTCCTTTTTTTAATGAAAATAACTCAAATTTATTTTTACAATTCGTTGATTTAACTAATTCATATATTAGAGAATATTTACTTCCTGATGTCGTTACTTCTTCTTTAGTAAAGACTATTTTATCTACCGGATCTTTATTAAATTTTTTCACAAATTCATTATCTGAAACTTTATTGAGAACATTTCCACTTTTAATTAGTTCAGAACATAAGAGTGTTGAAAATATTATTGATCTTTCAAAGATTTTCACTATCGGTTTACAACCATTAAATGAAGATTCAATTGTCAGTACCATCTATTCTATTAACAATTTATTAACATCTGTTGATGATGGTACTGCTAATGCAATGATTAGAGAACGTCAAATGACTGTAACTTCTAAGAATTCATTATTTTCTGAACCCTATAAATCAAATTCAATTGAAAATATTTCTACAAATGACAAATTTAATAATGAAGATTTTAAATCTCCAATTGATAATATTGAAACTAAAAAATTAGATTATAAGAGAAAATTATTAGAAAATTGTGTCGTTTCAACTACAACTATCGCTTCGAATTATAATAGTGAAACAATCACTGCTTTAACAATATCTATCCTAACTCAAAAGGTTGCCACTGTATCAGCAGAATTATCTGAAATAATTTTAGGATCATTATCAGATTTAGCGCCTCATACAAGTGTCAATCAATTTTCATTACTATTAAAATTTATGAATTTAACAAATGAACTCGCCACAAGAAATGAAAAATCGGGTATGATAGAAGCTGTTCTTAATGCAAAGATTAAATTATCCAAAAATTTTAACCTTTTGAAAGATCCTTCCGATGAAATTTATAAATTATATTTAATGTTTTTATTAAATTCAATTGTTTCAAGTGGTGATGTTGAAGAATTAGAACATCATAGACCACATAAAGAAATCTCTCGTGTTGCAAGTCAAATTGTCTTAGATTTAAAACCTTTAGCAACATTATTACCAAAACCAGGTCAATCACCAATTGTTTTAAATAAAGATGAAAATTTAACAAACATGTTTAGAAATGTTTGGTTTAATATGGTTGTTCATGGGTTTCATTATGATTCTGATCTCGTTAAAAATAATTATAAATCATTATTAACCATTGCATATAATAGTCCTCCATTAGCATCAGATTTTCCTGCTAATAATAAAGAAATGTCATTGGAAATGAACACAATTTTACGTCGTGGTTCTTCAAATTCAAATGTTAAACAACAAAAACAAGTCGTATCATCTTATTTAAGTACAAATGCAGTTCAAGCTAAAACAATTTCGAGTACCAAGATTATGTTTATTGCTTCAACAGTACTTTTAGAAACCATTAGATGTGAAGCAGGTGATTGTTCTAAGGTTCTTTTATACTTATCAGAACCATTTTTAGAATCAAGTTCAATTGATAAAGCTATTAGTAGTATTGCTATTAAGATAGTTACTAAATACGTGAAACTAGCAGAAGCAGGTCCATTAGAAATTTTCAATTCCAGATCAATGGCTTTTCAATTGAATAATTTGATGTTATGTTTGGTGGACAAAAACTCACTTTTACAAAATACAGCTTTTAAATGTTGTGATATATTTGTTAAGGAAAACCCGGCTACGCTATGTCATCATCATTCTCTTTTCACCCTTCTAGATTTGCTAACTGTGGTATTTGATAGTATTGTTGATTGTCAAACTAATAAGTTCGAACCAAGGTATGAATTTATTTTGAAACATTCAAAAATTAAAGTTTTACTTCCAGGATCAAAAGTTTGGCGTGAATCTACTTTAAATACTTTGCATAAATCAGGTAAAGGTTGGGTTAGGATGGTCTTAAACAAATCTAATCAAGATACAAAAATTTTACTACAATCTTACGTTTCGGATATTAGTCAACTTAATAGAATGGATGATATTGAATATGGTGTTTCGTTTGCAATAGATATGGCTGGATCAATTATATCGAATAATCGCGAACTTTCTAGAATTACCTATCGTGGGTCAGAAAAACCAAATACAATTTCAAGTTTTATTTCACAACATTCTTGGAGATCTAAATTTTTAGTTGACACTGCTATAGTTTCTTCTACGGAAGATATATCAGATGAATTAAAAAGTTATATCAAGACAATAAGGGGAAAATTAGAAGTTGGCCAGAAAGTCTCTGTTAAAGAAGTGACTGACTTTTTAGATATGTCAGCGGCTTTATTAATATTAGGTAATAATAAAGCATCTTCATTAATCTATGATATCGTTCATTTACCATTTGAAGTATTTACATCTTCTTCTTTAAAAATTGCAACTAATATTTGGTTAACAATAATAAAAGAAAGAGAAGATTTGGCTCATATTTTGTTAGCTGAAGTTTGTTTTTGTTGGGAACGTTCTATTGACGAAGGTTTAGGTTTATATTCTCGTAAACATGATCTTAAAGAGGTAGATTATCAAAAAATGGAATATTTTCCATATGATAAAATATCCATAGATAAACATGCACATGCGGCCTCGCAATCCATGCAGCCGCATAGACACGTTATCAAATTTTTCATGTCTCACTTTGAAGGTACATTATTTGAAAGTCGGTCACTATTGAATATGTTTACTAAATCAGCTTTATATGGTCTTGAAAATTTGAAAAAGGCTTCTTTGCATCCTTTCTCCAGAATGATTCGTAACGAATTGTTGTTGTTTGCTGTTGCTGTTTTGGATGTTAACTACAAACGAAAAACTGGGTTTGTTTCTAGGTTGTGTCACGGAATTGTAAATGGAGGGTTAACTTGGTTTTACAAACCATCTTCGTGGCCTTTTGGTTCGAATGAATTAAAAATCAAGGCAGATTTATTTATAATGCTTGACCTATATGGTAAAATTGGTCAACTGTCGAAATTAATGAAGTTTAATTGTTCAAAAGAGTTTGATCTATTCAAATATTTTTTGGTTAATGATATTCAGCAACTTGAAACATGGTTGACACCATTAGATAAGATTCCTGGAGCAAATAGTAACGAACTACCTGCAAATTTGATATCAGTTGCGTTTAATAAAGATCCTAAATTGGCTATAAACATTGTTAAGAGATACTCAAATGAAAAATATCATCAAACATTGAAGGCTTTAGTCAATGAAAATCCACTTCTCTGTGTTGGTGTTCCTGAGGCTTTAGAGAGCTTTTTGACGAGTTCTAACAAAGACTTACATGCTGTTGTTTACTGGTCGGCTGTCAATCCATTAAAGTCAATAGATTTGTTTTTACCTAAATGGAATGCAAATGAGTTCATTTTACAATATAGTATTTTTTCTTTAGAATCTCACGACATCAATGTCACATTTTTTTACGTACCTCAAATTGTCCAATGTTTAAGATATGATCGTACCGGTTACGTTGAAAGATTGATTTTAGATACTGCCAAGATAAGTGTTTTATTTTCTCATCAAATTATTTGGAATATGTTAGCAAATTGTTACAAAGGTGATGAAGGTCTTATTGAAGATGAAATCAAACCAACATTAGATCGTGTTCGTAAAAGAATGGTTTCTACATTCAACAACAAACATTATGAGTTTTATAAACGTGAATTTGGTTTTTTCAATGAAGTCACAAGTATTTCAGGTAAATTAAAACCTTATATTAAAAAGAGTAAAGCAGAGAAAAAGCTTAAAATCGATGAAGAAATGGCAAAGATTAAAGTCGAACCTGGTGTATATTTACCCTCAAACCCTGATGGTGTTGTTATTGATATTAATCGTACAAGTGGTAAACCTTTGCAGTCGCATGCAAAAGCCCCATTTATGGCAACTTTTGAAATTAAAAAGGATATTGTTGATCCTGATACAGGAGAAGATCATACTATTAAAAAATGGCAAGGTGCTATTTTTAAAGTTGGTGATGATTGTAGACAAGATGTTTTAGCATTGCAATTGATTTCTGTCTTTAGAACTATTTGGTCAACTATTGGGTTAGATGTTTACGTTTTTCCATATAGGGTTACTGCGACTGCCCCAGGTTGTGGTGTCATTGACGTTTTACCAAATTCAATTTCTCGTGATATGTTAGGTCGTGAAGCTGTCAATGGATTATATGAATATTTTATTAGTAAATTTGGTCCAGAAAATACTATTGAATATCAAAATGCAAGAAACAATTTTATAAAATCACTAGCTGGTTATAGTGTAATTTCTTACTTGTTGCAATTTAAGGATAGACATAATGGTAACATCATGTACGATGATCAAGGTCATTGTTTACATATTGATTTTGGTTTTATATTTGATATTGTACCTGGTGGTGTTAAATTTGAAGCAGTTCCATTTAAGTTAACTAAAGAAATGGTTAAAGTAATGGGTGGATCAAATGAAACTGCTGCATACCATGATTTCGAAGAATTGTGTATCAAAGCTTACCTTTCAGCAAGACCATACATGGATTTGATTATTCAATGTATTGAACCAATGATAGGTAGTGGGTTACCATGTTTTAAAGGTTCTAAGACAATTAATAATTTGAAAAATAGATTTCAACCTCAAAAAACTGATCATGAAGCTGCATTATTTATGAAATCATTAATAAAGAAAAGTTTTGAAAGTATTTTTACTAAGGGTTATGATGAATTTCAAAGATTAACTAATGGTATTCCATATTAATCTAATTTTATAGAAAGTTTAAATTGTATAATTGTTTAAAATTTTTAATGATAATAATCAATACAATAATTTTAAAAATTGAAATTAAGACTTTATGACATGATAGTATTTCTCTATTAAATATAATGTACAGAGTCTAAACTGTGAGTTTTAAATACAAAATTTATTGGGTTGGTCTTACTAACTGGTGTAATATTATTATATTATATATTTTTAGAGTAAATAAGCGATGAAAGAGCTTCTGGATATTTTCTACGATGTGTAATTGTTGTCTTTCTAAAAAGCTAGAATTGAATAAACTGTATTAAATGATATTATTTATATAAATTTTACTTCCTTTTTTGTATAATAGGGTAATACAGAATGTACTATCTTCTAGGTATCATTAACAATTATTTTATTGTGATTTCGATACAATTATGCCGAAAATTTTTGGTGGTTATTGGGTATCATATAAAAGACAAACGTGAACCTTACTAAGAAGATTTTATAATAATAAATTTGAGATTTTCCTTTCTTAAAAAGAAAAATGGTAAAAATATGTTAAATAAAATTAAAAAAATACAATAAGCTACAATATTGACGTTATTATAATGTTATGTAAAAATGATTCCTAGCGGGATCGAACCGCTGATCCCGGCGTTATTAGCACCGTGCCTTAACCAACTGGGCCAAGGAATCAGATTTTTATATTTTTGACATAACTAGAGTAGTTAACAATATATTTTGTTGTGCGTGTCTTTTATTCCAATTTTTAAATGTTTTGCTTACATATCCTTTGAAAATAGCGTAATTTTAAAATCTTGGCATAAAAAAACACAAAATACTATATAGTTATGTCTTTAAATTAAGGAAATAAGGGTATACGTGTGTAAACATATGTGCAAATGACCAATTTTCCCTAATTTTAACAAAATTTGTGTGCAAAGAGATAACACAGTACGTTGAAATTAATTAATAAGTGAGTAATTTCAGAATAATCTCCTATTAATTTTGGTAAGATGTGAAAACATTTACACTTTCAAGTTAACCTAAAATTTTAATGTTTGAACCAAATTTATATATTTATTTTATTTTTTTTAATATTATAATAGAAATTTTTAAATCCAATAAATTCTATTATGAATAATGATCGCAAAACAAAAATATATGAAACAAACTTAAACTTGAACTTGATGTAAAATTTACGATTACGTTCATTTTTTTTAAAATTACATATATTGTGCTTATTTATTAATTAACAACAGAATGAATTTAGCAATATATTTGAACACGTAGTTCATGTATATATTTTTCAAAATTTTATCAAACACAAAAATATTAAAAAATAAATTTTCAATTAATTTTAAAGTTATTTTTTTTTTAATGATTTGTAATAAAAGTTCAGTTTGGTTCTAAAATTTTTAAAAATGGAATCCAATTATTTTTGTAAAGATCCGAAATTTTAATAAACAAAAAAACAACGAAAAATACAATAAAAATCACACATTCAATCATTAAATTTTTCTTCAAATATATTAAAATTTAAGATTAAACTTTTTTTTATTACAAATATTATTATTTTCGTTATTTAATTAATTACAATTATTTTATAAAATTTATTTAATTTGGAATTTTACCATCAAAAATTTTTTCAAAAGATTGTTGAAAATCTTGAATAATATCATCAATAAATTCTGTACCAACAGATACACGAATTAAATCCTTTGTAACACCTGAAGCTAATTTTGCTTCATCAGTTAATTGTTGATGTGTTGTAAAATATGGTGCAATGACTAAAGTCTTTGAATCACCAACATTAGCTAAATTTGATGCTAATTTTAAATTATCAACGGCTTGAGCACCAGCTAATTTAAATGGATCAGTTTCATTTTCAGCATTTGGTAAATCTTTAACACCAAATGAAAGAACACCACCAAACCCATTTGCTAAGTATTTTTTAGCATTTTCATGATGTGAATGTGATTCTAAACCTGGATAAGAAACCCATGAAACGTAAGGAGATTTTTCTAACCATTTTGCTAATTTTAATGCATTTTCACCATGTCTTTCAGCTCTTAATGATAAAGTTTCAACACCTTGTAAAAGTAAGAAAGAAGCAAAAGGACTTAATAAAGAACCTAAATCTCTTAATAATTCAGTTCTAACATGAACTATATAAGCTAAATTACCATAAGCTTCATTGTAGATAGTACCATGATAACCTTCAGCAGGTTTTGAAAATTGTGGAAATTTTTCTGGATAATCTTTCCATGGAAATTTACCAGAATCAACGATAATACCACCAATAGTTGTACCATGACCACCAATCCATTTTGTTGCAGAATGTGTAACGATATCGGCACCCCATTTAATTGGTTGACAGAAATAACCACCTGCACCAAAAGTATTATCAACAACAACAGGAATACCATGTTTATGAGCTACATCAACAATTTTTTCGAAATCTGGAACGTTATATTTTGGATTACCAATACTTTCTAAATAGACAGCTTTTGTTCTTTCATCAAATAATTTTTCAAAGTCCTTTGGATCATCACCTTCAACAAATCTTGCTTCGATACCAAATCTTTTAAAAGCAACTTTAAATTGATTATAAGTACCACCGTAAAGAAAAGAAGTAGAAACAATATTATCACCATTATGAGCTAAACCTTGAATGGCTAAAGTTTGAGCAGCTTGACCGGAGGCAACAGATAAAGCAGCAGCACCACCTTCTAAAGCAGCAAGTCTTTCTTCAAGAACATTTGAAGTTGGATTTTGAAAACGGGAATAAACATAACCTGGAACTTCTAAACCAAATAATTGTGCACCATGTTTTGAATTTTCAAATACATAAGATGTTGTAGCATAAATTGGTACTGCTCTTGATCTATGAGCATTGTCACCTGCATTTTCTTGACCTGCATGTAATTGAACTGTATCGAAATGAGATGGCATTTTTAATAATTATTTGTTTGTTTGTTTTGTCTGTTTATTACTGTAGTAATAGTATAATATTTTACTGTATGATAAGAAATAAAAATAAATATGAATAAGAAGTAAAGTTTCAATTAAATAATAAAATTAAATGATCTTTATATACTTAATAAAGTTCCAACGACTAAAGATAAACTGGGGTGTATACAAACGGTGAATTGCCAATTAATCATAGCAAGATCACGTTAATATTTGCGACACAATTGTGAATTTGTCCTGAAAAAGTCATTTTGACACAATTTCATTAAAAAATATCAAAATGTCACGTGCAATTGCAAAACCGTGGGGAAAACTGCGAGAGCCGCGAATTTCGAACGCGCGCAGCTGGAAAAAACGTCACAAAATAAAGAATTTTGTCTTACAATCCTGAATTAACTTTTGCCAAGATTATTATCATGATTAATAATTGGAAGGCAATTAAAGATCCAACTGCGAAGAAACAAACATTGAGTGCCATTGCCCAACAAATAACCAGTGCAACTGCGGTTTTTATGGTACTGATAAAAGCATCTTCAATGTATTGTTTGTCTCCAGATGATGGTTCATCACTCGTAGCCATCATTTTAAAATTTTTTTTACATAAATTTTTAACTTGATCGGATAATTTTTTCTTAACATCTGTTTTTGAAAGTTTCATCTTGGAAAAATTTTCATGAACCCATGTTTTAACTTCCTTTGCAGATAAATTCATTAATAAATCATTAGTTTTATTATATGCTACCAGACAATTATTAATATGATCTAATGCATTTTTTTGTTTGTTTGAATCTTCAGTATTATCATAAACATTAAATTGATATAAAATATAATATTTTGCAAAATGTTTTATTCCCATATCATCAAATTTATTATAGTTAATTAAAATATTTGAATTGTTCTTTACATAATCAAATAATTCATTATATTCTAAATTTTTACATTCCATTTCTTCTAAATTAACATATTCATAAGTTTTTAATACGGGTGCTAATTTTAAAAGATTTAGAAATTCAATTTTAAATTCATTTTTCTTGGTATCTGGGAAATTATTTGAATCTTCAATATTTGATGATTTGACAAAATTTATTATTTGTAAAAATGAAATAATAAAAAAAGTTAAAAATTTAATTAATTTAGTCATAGCAAATCAATATCGTGAGTATTATATATTTTTTTTTAATAATTAAATATAAATTAAAAGAAAATAATCTAAATTTTTTAGTCTTTTGACGTTTATTTATATATTGTTTTTTCGTGAAGTGACATTATTTTTGTGTAACAATTAAAGGTAAAATAAAAAAATATAAACTATTTTTTTTTAAATACCATTTTTATATTATGGTATCGAATAAAATTTGGAATTAAATTAAGGTAAATGTAAATTTATACCATTTCACAGCACACTATATATTATGGTTGACTCAAATATTATATTTTAATTATTTAACCATTATTAAATAGCGTTTTATTTATATCTACCATTTTGAAAATTCTTTTATTCAAAATTGAAATATTAATTTTACTTTTTATAATGGTATAGTCCCCCCCCTCTCTCTCAAGAAATTGTGTCTTCCATAGTTAATTACTTAATTAATTGAAAAAAAACCCAACCATAGTTATAATAAAGTAATTGATTTAAAAAGAAAACAACAATTAACTGTTTATAAACAAAATAATCATTAAAATTGAAATATGAAAAGTATACTTAATTACAAACTATGACTGTAAGATAATAAATAATATAAGTAAAAATAATTATCACTTTTGAGAAGCAAGTAATAAACAACAAAAAATATTAATCACCTCAAAATCAAAAATATTAGCAAGGTCTTTAGATTCTTTGTTTTAAATTTTCTTGCTGGAAATGTTCACCCAACTTTTCACATAATAATTTCTATTATAGTCGTTTTTATGACAAATGTTTAATCCAATAATCCATCTTGCCAAGAAAACGAAGAAACAAAATTCACTTTGAAATCTACAAAAAACAAGTTCATCAAAGCCATACGTATATAAATACAAGAGAAGGACCAGTGACGGCAAATTTCAAGAATACTGTATAGTAAAAAAATATTCATACCTTTCACCTTTATTTCTTCAAAAAATAATAATAAGAATACCCAACATGTTCATACCTTATAGTGTTAAAATTACAATATAATTATTATTTAGACCACTAGTTAATAGATTTCACAAGAAAAATTTTAATAATACTTATTGTTTATATTTCTTATTTTCAAAATTTTGGGTATTCCTTATTAAAAATTATATTACAATTTTTATTTCAAACCTCAAGAATATCAAATTAAGTAAACTAGATAAAAAATTTCATCATCAAAGATCAGTCCTACCAATATAGATACTTTAGAACACATTTATGTTAATTCCTTTTCATCTTTTTTCTTATGTTCTCCTATTTCTTTTCTCTTACCTAAGTAATGGTAATTCCCTCAAAATACTTATACCAGTGTTTCTTTTAACTTAGTTCTACATGGTTCCCTTTCATTAAAAGTTTATTATCTTATCTTTTGTTCGCCTTTACATCGTCTTGACTAATAGTTGCTTTGCCACTTATTCCTAATTACTATGGGTGAACTTATTGTTACGTTCCACTTATCTCATCATTACTTCTGGTTTCTTTTCAACTACCTTATTATTCCTTTTAGTTTAACTTATTAATCACTTTTTCTCATACATTAATTATTTCCCCTAATTTAGTTATTTCTCTTTTGCTCAACCTAAACTAGCATTCATGATTCCAATTTCAACCTGGATATATTCCAAACATTTCTGAATATCATCCTCAATTAATTAAAGTAAATTGGACTTGGATTGGATGGAAACATTTGTATCATCTTGGACATAGTGACCATACTTTCTACAATACAATAACACAAAAAGATGAAGCGGTGGCTCAATGGTAGAGCTTTCGACTCCAGTTAAATTCTGGCTTGCTAGGAAAC
>JAMSGN010000027.1:0-31266 GCA_030462905.1 Jamesozyma gamospora
CAAAACTTAGTTTTGTATACTTTTTAATTATTGTTCTTGTAATTTCAATTATTGAAAATATTTTATTAAAAAAAAGTTATTCGATGATTATCTTTATTTAAAATGTTATATTTTAGATAATTTTTTTTCCAGACGATTATAATCAATTATCAAGTTTGCCAAAATTCATCTACACTATTTAATGCTCTAAAAATAAAATATCTTCTAAAAGATCCCGTACTCTACTGTAAAGAATTATTAGATAATTTGAAAATTAGTTATGAAACATTAGTAAAGAATATTAATAACACTTTTGAGGGTAGTTAACACTTTAAAATCATTGGATCACTATGCTAAATCAAACTGATTACATTGAACTAATTATGAAGAAGGCCCAAGAAAATTACTATGAAGGTTTTAATTTTTATTACGAATAATAACAGAGATAAAAGATAAGTTATTAAATTATTACACACTCACGTTATACAAACATCCATTCAGGTTCAACGTAGTGTTTCCTTATGGGACCAGGATTTGCAAACATTAACATGAGTTCTAAATACTCAAAAAGAAAAGAACCAATACTTTCCAGATACAAGAAAAGAAAAAGGAAATATTGCACATCTTCAAGTGAAGATGATGATGAAGATTATATTCAAAATGATCATAATCAAGATTATAATGCAAAGTATAATTATTGATATGACGATAGAGAACGTAATCATAAAAAATATCACGATAACAACAATGTTCATCATAACAAATCAAATACTGGACAACATCAAATAAAAATTCAAATCAAAAGTATGTTACTACATCTGAAATAAATTCAATGAAACCATCAGGTAGTGGAACTTGCGTCATTTAATTTCAGCAAATAGGAAAACCATCTAATACTTATGAAAATAGACTCATATTTGGGTAATGGTGCACAAGTTCACATTACCAATCATCCAGACACTCAATCACTTATACACCTGTTAACAATGGTAGAAAAAAACACCGATATTATCATTGAACCAGACAACATTTCTTACTTTGATATGAATGGTACAAATTTAAAGAATTTTAACATTGATTGGTCAAAGTTCAATTAAATTTATACGTTTAACTATTGAGCCAAACCGGATATTAATTTTAGCGAACCAGATCAAGTTAATACAATCGAGTTGGTCTCTTGGTTCAACAAACTTTGAAGACCAATTAAAGAGTTTATCATTACATGCATTTCTATTCGTTGAAAATTTTGCCTACAAACCAAGAAATGGTCTAGAAACTGCTGACGACTTTTATTTACACATGTCATTTCTTTCCACATGATTACAACGCATTATCGAATTTTCCAAATTCATCATCACTATTTAATGCAATTAAAATGAAATATTTCCTTTCTCTCTTTTTCCAAAATTATTTTAGACAACTTAAAAGTTGGCTATGAACATTCACTTGATAAAGTAATGACTCCATTCAAGGTACTTTGAGATCAATGGATAGGTATGCAAAACCGATCACATTCAAATTGTAATAAAAATGTCTAAAGAAAATTATGCAGAAGGTTTCACTGTTTACAATGACAAGTGGAACAATAATAGAGACAATTTTAATTTAGATAAAATCTTATCACTATTACGTGATCATATTATTCAAACCACAATTCAACCGCAACGGAGTTTATCTTCAAATACTCAACCATACAAAGTTCCAAACATCAATAATAATTCATCATCATCAAAAGATTACCATTACTTAAATAACAGGAGATATTCTAAAAATAAAGGAAAATTCTATCCAAACAAAAAAAAACTACAATACAAAAATTTAATAAACAGAAGGCTAAGGATAGACGTAACAGGAAGCTGGGACGGAAATCGAGGTTTCTTCAGCTTCGAGTTTATCTCAAAATGGTACGATTTCTATGGATCATTTCTTAGTTTATCAGCAAAATTTTCAACAAATAGAAATGTATGTAATGATACACTATTTTAATTGGTCATCAAAGTTGTTGAACCAAGAGAAGAATTCGATTGTATCGATTTGATCTGGTTTGCTAAAATTGATATCCGGTTTGTTTCAATAGTTAAACGTATAAATTTAATTGAACTTTGATATGAATGATAAAAATTTAAAGAATTTTTACCATTCATATCAAAGTAAAAAATGGTGCGAATTTTGGTGGTTCAACTGGACCCATTATCAGATCTCAAACTATCTGTCCTACTTCATCTCTATCTGAAGAAAGTTAACACCGTTATTAAGTTAATATAATTCATTGATCCTTTAAGTATTATAGGTGATTACCAATACATGGATAATTAAATATTTGTATTAAATAAAAAATATAAGACCCCTTTTTAATTTAATTTTTTTTAATTTTAAAAAAAATACAAGAATATATAATATATACATTAATAGTCCTGCTATTAAGAAAATACAACAATGGCACAACATTATAATAACCAATCTAAAAATGCTTGCCATTTATTTGATGGTGGTTGTCTATTTTCATCTAATTCTTTTGTAATAAATTCAATTTCTTCAAGACCTGTAATGACATCAATTTGTTCAACCGGTTTATACCATTTTTGGAAAAAAGTCTTTGTATAAATCTTATGACCAAACCATAATATAATAAATAATGGTAATGTAATATAAGCAGCAATAAAATTTGAAACTTTCCAATTAATAAAAATTGCATAACCATTTGTTATAGTTATTATTGATATGACAAAGAGTGAATAATAAACAGAATAAGGCATTAATGGAGTCTTAAATGGTAATCTATTGTAAAGATTATTATAAAAGATTGCTTTACGAAATCTTAAATAAGCGACACAAGCACAAATCCAACCTAAGAAACCTGAAATAACACTAATATTTGAAAACCAATTAAAAACAGTTGATGATGCAGAACTAACGTTTAAAAATGCTAAACAACTAATTAAACCTGAGAAGATGACAGCGATATATGGTACACCATTTTTAGTTAATTTACTAAAAATTTTTGGTGCTTGACCATTATTTGACATTGTTAATAAAGATCTTGATGATGCAAACATGAATGCGTTACCAGCAGACCAAGCACTTAATAGGATACAAACGTTAATAATATGTGGAACGATTTGAATACCAGCATTTTGAATACCAATGACGAAAGGTGATGAACCAGCACCAGGTTTATTTGAATTTAAAGCATTCATTAATACGGGATCGTTGTAAGCTACAATGACTGAGATTGATAATGCACCAAGGATATAGAAAAACATTAAACGATAAATGAATCTATTTGATGCTTTTGCAATATTTTTTCTTTGATCCATACATTCAGAACTTGTTAATGCTACTAATTCTGGTCCTAAGATGAATGCAAAACCACCTTTAATGATACCTGTATAAATATCTAAGAAATTACCCCAACTTCCTGTGGTAATATGATTTGCGAAAGGGCCTGGATGTTTCCAATAATGGAAACCTAATAATTTATGATTTGGACCACCACCAAAGAATAAGACTATTGATAAGATGATTAAACCCATAATACAAAGAATCTTTGTTATAGCGAACCAAAATTCTGTTTCACCATAAATTTTTACTGGTAAAAAATTTAAAATGATGACGAATGATAAAAAAATTGCAATGAGTAAAGGTTTTGGTATCTTTAAAGTCCAATATTCGATGATTCCGGATGCAGCGGTACATTCAGCGGATACTAACATGATATAACAATAAAAATAATTCCAACTTGTTGCGAAACCTAAAGATTTATCGACATATTTTGAAACTAAATATGAACAAGAACCTGTTGATTCATTATTATTTGATGAAGCGGGTAAATAACAAACCATTTCACCGAAAGCGTTCATTATTGGCCAAATTACGGTTGAAATGATGACGTAGGAGATGAAAAGTGGTGCTGGACCACAAGTTGATAAAGTTGAAGAAGTACCGACGAATAGAGCAGTACCAATGGCACCACTTAAAGCTATTAGTTGAATGTGACGTGATTTTAGACCTTTTTGTAAAGTTGGTTGAGTTGAGTGAGAATCGATTGATAATTTTTCGATGAAATCATTGTTATTATTTGATGATTGTTGATTTGAAATGGATTGAATTTGAACTTGATAAAAAGCATTTTGTTTATTGTTAGAAGAAGATTTAGTTTTCAAATGGGCCATGATTGGTTGGGAGGGTAAGAGATTATGATGAGAGAGAGAGAGAGAGAGAGAGAGAGAGAGAGAGATTATGATAAGAGAGAGTAACTTATGAAAGTATTAATAATATATATATAATATTGAATTTGAAGCATGTTGGTGTTAGCAGTTATAGATAATTTGTTCTAATAATGCTCCCTTTTTTTTCTGTATAATGGTATATAAAAATCAAAATACAAGTCCTTGTTGTTGTCATGAAAATGAAATGAGAACAGTAGAAAATAATACCGTGTTGATAAAACCCAAACATTATTTGCAACAGTTGTTGTATAAATGTTTGTGTATATTTATATTTATATATATTTATATGTATATTTGTAGTTTTACATTACATTATTCTGAACAGAGAAGAGCGGTGCGGCGATGTAAGTGCAGAACATCCGTACACCCACGCATCCTTACCCCGTTCCTTAACCCCGTGATGAAAACAAAACGTTTAAATAAGTTTATCTTGTATCTTGTAAAATAACAATAATCTTATCTTGTATCTTGTAAATTGTTCTGTTACAATAGTAATTATCAAAGTAACTAAGTTTCTCATTAAATCTTATTATACAATAAATATATAATTATTATTTTATATCATACCACCCATATTATAAATTACAAATATGATATAAATAATACTTGAATAATCATTACTCTTATAATCATTTACTCTTTCTCTCAACCTTTTTCTCGCGTTGTTAATCAAAATTTTAATTTGAAAAATAAAAATATAATAAAATAACAATCTCAAAAATGATAAACAACCAAAATATAAAACAATCAACTTCATATGAATCAATTAACCACACAATCAACATTAAAATCTATTAAAAATGATTTAATTTCACTTTCAAATATCAACGTTCAAATCATTACAACTCATAATAATTTAATAATACAAAATTTAACAAATAATTTAATTACATCAATTAATAAATTTCAAAATGATTCTTTATCTTTAGATAAATTTTTATCTTCTTTCATTAACATCTTAACTAAAATTTTTAAAAAAATTTTAATTTCAAATAATTTAAATGTTTTTTTTTTACTTTCAATAAGTAAAATTTTTTATCATTTAAATAAAATTTTAAATTGGAAAAAATTAATTAATTTTTTAATTACTGATATTTCTTTATTAAATAATATCTTATCTTTATTAAATAAATTTATTAAAATTAATAATAATGATTCATGGTACATTAATTTTTTCTTATTTTCTTCTTTATATATTATTATCATTTCTCCATTTAAATTTAATCAAAATAATATTAATATTAAAATTATTAATATTTTAAATAATTTTAATAAAATTGAAAATAATAATAACAATAACAACACTTTTTTCATAACAATTTTATCAAAAATTTATTCTGAATTATATTATAAAGATAAATCTTTATTCTTAATTAAATTTAATAATAAAAATTCTATTATTAAATTTAATTCATTAAATTTATTAACATTAAATTATTTCTTTAAAAAATTAATTAATAATATTAATAATTTTCAAAATTTAAATTTTTTAAATAATAATAAAATTTTTTTAACAAATTTAATTGATAATTTTTTATTACAAATTAATAATATTGAAAAAAATGAAAATTCATTTAATAATTTAATTATTAAATTTTTACCAAAAATTATTCATTTACAAATTTTTTACAATAATTGGGATCAAATTGAATTAATAATTTCATGGTATTTAAATAATTTAAATTCAATTTCAAATAATTTTAAATTTTTAATTTCAAATTCTTTTAAAAAAATTATTATTATACTTTATCAAAATCTTGATAATAATAATAACAAATTTATAATTAATTTAATTGAAGATACAATTAATAATTTAGTTAATTTATTGAAAGAAAAAAATTATGAAAAAATTGATATCAATTTTTTACAAACAAATTTACTTATAATTGCACAATTATCAAATTTTATCTTAAATAATTTAAATTTAATTTATTTGAAAAAAATTATTTATCAAATATTACCAAAAACTTTAAACTTTCAACAATTAAATAATAATAATAATAATAACATTTCAATTAATTCAAATCAAATTAAAGATTCATCAAATTTTATCATTTGGTCATTAATTAAAAATTTAAAATCTTTAAATAATAATCAAAAGATTAAAACTAAACTTATCTTTAATGAAAAAATTTTCATTAATTTATTAATTAATTCTTTATTTGATAAAGATTTTATAATTAGAAAATCATCAAATGCTACATTACAAGAATTTTTAGGTAGATTAAATAATAATAATAATAATAATAATAATCTAAATTTAAATAATTTAATAATAATTAAAATTATTGAATTGAAAAATAATAATTTAATTGATTCTTATGAAAAAAATTTAATTAATCTTTATCATTTATTTGATAATCAATTTTTCCAAAAAATTTTATATGATTTTATTAAATTTAAATTATTTCAAAATTTTGATCCTATTACCGTTAAATTATCAATTAAATCATTATCTTTATTAAATTTAAATCATTTTAATATTAAAAATTTTTATTCAAAAAATTTTAATCAACAAAATTTTAATTATAATAATAATGATGAATTCTTAATTATAAAATTATTATATTTCTTTATTGAAATTAATTTTAATGATAAAGATATCTTATTATTAAAATTTTCAAAAATTTTAATTAATTCAAATTTTAATAATATTAATAATGATCAAACAATTTTAAAAATTTTATCAATTTTAAAATTTTGGAATTTTTCTTCATATTCATTTAATAAAGATATTTTAAATTTTTGGTTTAATAATATTATAAATTTAATTAATGAAAATTTTAAATGGATTGATGAAATTATTTCACTTACAAATAATATTATTAAAAATTTAAATGAATTTCCTGAAAAATTTTTCATTAATAATAACTGTAAAAAATTTTTTTGGTTAAATTTTAATAAATTTTTAAAATTAAATAATTTTTTAATTTCTTCATCATTACCAATATTATCAAATGATTCATTAATTAAATTTATTAATGAAAATTTTAAAATTTTAAATTGTAATTCAAAATCACAAATAATTAAAATTTTAATTATTCAATCTAATGAAAAAAAAATTATTAATCTTATTAATAATAAAAATTTTTTTAAAATTTTTTTAAAATTTTTAAATGATAATACTTTTACAAATCAAGGTGATATTGGTAGATTAGTTAGATTTCAATCATGTATTTTCATTGAAAATTTTTTCAAATTTTTACCAATTAATTTATATCATTCAATTTTATTAAAAAATTTAATTTGTTTATCTGCTCAACCATCAACTGAAATAAGTGAAAAATCATTAAATATTATCTTATTAAAATTAAAACCAATTGATTCAAATTTAATTAAACATTTATCTCATAATCAAATAACATTAACAATTTTTCAAAAATTAAATAATATTAAAGATTTTTTAACATTACAAGATAAGATAAATTTTTGGCAAAGTTATATTTCAAGAGCTGGTGCAATTCATTCAACTGATCAAGAAATTACTATTTCAATTAATGATTTTATTATTTGGTTTGAAAATTTATCAATAGATGAAAATTTTTCAAATTTTAATGATATTTTAAAAAGTATTCCAAATTCATCATCAATAATAAATACAAATGATAAAAAATTAAGATCAAATTTAATTAAAATTATTATAGAATCAATTAATTTCTTAACAAGATTAATTTCATCAAGAATTAAAATTTCAATAAAGAATTGGTCTTCAATTTTAGCTAAATTTCATAATTTATTAATTTTAAAAGGTTCAATCATATTAAAGATATCAATAATTAAATTTTTACCTTTTTTACTTATTGCTTATTATTATAATGAATTTAATAATTTAGATTATAATTTTATTAATAAAATTATTAATGAATTAATTAATATAATTAAAAAAAAAATTTCAATTGATAATAATTTACAATTGAAAAAAATTTCATTAAAGAGTCTTTTACAAATTTATTTAGAATTTAAATCATTTGAATTAATTGATTTAATAAGTGAAACAACAATTTTAAATAAATTAGAAAATAATTTAATTGATGAAAAAATTTTATACATAAATAAATAAATAAATTTTTTTTTTCAAATCATTTCTCCTTTTCAATAATATTTAATAAATTAATTAATTTTTTGGAATAATTTATATCATAACCAAATGAATAATCTTTAATATGAATATCAGATAATATTCTTTCATAAAAAATTTTATCATTATTAAATAAATTAAAATTTTTTTCACCAAATATTGAAATTAATAATTGTTTATCATCATCATTAATTGATTTATTATCTTGAATCATTTCAATATAATTTAAATTTAATCTTTTATTTTTTTTCAATAATGAATAAATTTTTTCATTTATCTTTATCTTATCACTAGTATCTTTATTAACATTTTTCAATAAATAATTAATATAATTGAAAAGGAAAAAATTTAAAATTTGTGAACTTGGTAAAATTTCACATTTTTTAAAGATATAATAAAAATCATCATCAATAAATTTAAAATTTAAATTTTTTAAAAAATTAAATAAATTTATCATCGTTAATGTACTTGAACTTGAATTAATAAAAATTTTGAAAAAAATATGATAACTTGAATGATTTAATATTGATGGAATTTCACATTTACTTAATGGAATATTAAAATTCATGGTTTTATAAAATTTTTCTAAATATATTAATATAAATCCAATAGTCTTTTGAGTTGATAAATATGATAATGCCATATTTAAAAATAAAATCTTGATTGATTCTGGTGTTAATCTTTTATCAAATTCATTTAAGATTTCAATTGTTTGAGTTTCCCAATCAATTAAATTATTATTAATTGTTGAATACTTAAACATTAAAAAATCAAATCCAGTATTTAAAGAATCTTTTGATAAAGGATTTATTTTTAAATCTTGTAATAATAAATATGTATCCTTTAATGAAAAATTTGGATCATATAATGAAAGTTTTTTAAAATTATTTGAAGGAAAATTTTTCAATTGAATTAAATTAAATTTTATTGATCTTAATGCAAATTTATCACATAATTGAATTAAATTATTAATATCATGTTCATCAAATTTAAAATCCCAATCATTTAAAATTTTTAATAAAATTTTATTTGATTCATCTTCCATATCATTAATAATAAATTTTTTCAAAATCTTAACAATTAAAGATGAAAAAATTTCCATATCTTGTAATGTAAATTCAATTTGATTTAAAATGTTCAATTTATTAATTGATAAGATATGTTTATTAAAATAATCAAATAATTTAAATAATTGATCAGTTTCATAAAAAAATGATATCTTAACAAAATGAATCATTTGATTATTTTTTGTTTCATTTTTATAAATTTCATTTAAGATATCAATTGAATGATTTAAAAATGTAAATGATTTATTTTTGGTTATAACCATTAAACAATTCTTTAAGAAAATTTTATTTGGTATTATTTCAGGTGTATTTTGTAATTTTATTAAATATTGTTTCATTAATTTTAATGAATATTTTGCCAGGATATTAATATTTAAATCATTAGTAAAAATTTTTTGTCTTAATGATAATTTATATAACATATTAGAAAATTCATGATAAATTTCAATAGGAAGATTATTACTTTGGTCCTTGCTTTTATTTAAATTAATTTGTTTTTGACCTTTTGATATCCAATTAATATTTATTGAATTAATCTTTTTAAGTAATGTAAAATATGATTTTTCATCTTTATTTGTTCTTAATTTCTGTAAAGTTTTCAATATTATTGGTAATTGTAAAAAAACTTTCTGTTCATCATTATTTGATTTTCGAGTACTTAATGCATTATATAACCATTTATCAGTTATGGTATCAAAATTTTTAACATTGTAATTTTTGAATTTACCTTTTTCCTTTTGATTTGTTTCAAATATACTATTTGGTATGTATAACTTCGAAGCTTTTTTTAAGGATGTAACTTCATTTGTAAAGACATCGTATAAAGTCTTGGCTAAATTATCACTTAAGTTTCTTTTTATTATTAAATTCATTATATACTGTTGATCATTTTATCTCATTTTTTTTTTTTTGAATGATATAATGAATTTTCATATTTGTATTTTAGTACAAAATTGAACGTTTTGCCATTTTTGGTATAATCAAGCGAACAGTTTCATTTATTCTTAAAAAGTGAAAAAACAACTTTATTTAATTACATTGATTGTCAGTTCTTAAAACAACTGGAAGATGTTAGATAATCAAGTTTAAATTAATGACAAGTAGGCAAAAAAAAAAAGTTGAAGTAAAATTATTATTATTATTATATTTGCAAAGGAAGATAAATTATTATTATTATTATTAATTTTTTTCAAATTATAAACAATTATATTTTTTGTTTTTTATTTTTGGCATTTAATGAGCTAGTAGAAATATTTTGCATTGAAACAGTCTTTGGTAATTTTCTTTTCCAATTATTTTTTTCGTCATTAATTTCAATTAATTTATTATTTATTGATGTTGATTTTAATATTTTTTTTTGATAAATTTTTTCTAATTGATCCTTATGTTTTTCAATCCATTTATGTGATAAAGCTTGTTTACTATCAAATCTTAATATAACATTAACTATTAATAAATTTTTAACAAAATCTTTTGCTAATTGACTAATATTATACCAATTTTTAATATCAAAATTTAAATTACCATTAGTTGCATTTTCAATAATTGATCTTTCGGATCCATCACCATAAAATGGTGATATTCCTGTTAACATTATATGAGTTATAACACCTAATGACCAAAGATCACATTTTTCATCATAACCTGATTGTTTTTGTGACATTGTTGCAGCTCTTGAAAAATTATGATATAATTGTCTATTTGCTTTAAAACCAACTTCAGGTGCACAATATTCCGGAGTTCCAACAACTGTATGCATTCTTGTTGTTGATGAAGTTAAATGTTTTGCAATACCAAAATCTGCCAAGATTATTCTTGTACATGGTTCAGGTGATAATAATAAAATATTATCAAGTTTTAAATCTCTATGAACGATTCCCTTTGAATGTAAATAATTTAAAGCATTTAAAATTTGATAAACAATTAAGAGTGATTCAGTCTCCGAAATTGATATTAAACAATCACCTTTTGCTAAATATGAAAATAAATCACCCCCAGGAATTAGATCTTGGAAAATATATAAATTATTATTAATATCTAAATGAGTATAATAAACTTTTATTATATTTGGATGATTTAATTTTAATAAAATTTTAGCTTCTTTATCCATCTTGTTTGGTTTCAATTTAATTATCTTCACAGCATAGTTTTCTCTTTTAAAATTTTTATCTAATAATTTATTAAAACATACCATAACATGACCAAAAGTACCATTACCAATAATTCTAGGAACAATTTCCCATGTCTTAACAGTCTTTTCAAAATTTAGTTGATCAATAATTTTATTATTAGTATCATCCATTATTGATTTAAATTTTAAAAGAGGATGATAATTACTAAAATCTGATACAATACTCTTATTGGGACATAGATCAATAATATCATTATCAAATAAGAGATAACCGATATCAGATTTTAAAATCTCATCATTAACCGAGGTACCATTTAAAGATGTATCTCTTATATAACACATTGGAGAACTTTCTTCATCGAACAAAACTACCCATATGCTACAATGTACAGAAGAAATAGAAGGATCATTGATAACAATCTGACACTCTTTTTTATTTCTACCTATCTTCAAAAGCATATGTTTCCTCACTGGTACAATATCTATTTCTTCCAAAGGATAATCACAATCGAGTCCTTGAAAGACTTCTTCATTAATGGAAACCATAGAAGAATATCCACTGTTCACCCATTCCAAATATCCTAAAACCGGATTATTCATGGTTATAATATGTTTCTTGAAACTTGAAAAGATCTTGTATAATTCTATTCCAATATTTTTTTTCTTCCAAAACTTTCTTGTTTATATACAAAAAAAAAAAACAAAAAAAAAACACAGCGGTATTTGAAATTAGCCGCCCAGGTATAAACCGTATAAAAGACAAACAAATTTTACAGAATTTATTAAAATTATTAAATGATTTCTTAATTAAAACACATTTCTTGTAATAAACCGTTTTAAATAATCAAATTATAAATAATTCTTGTTTCACTGTGAGGTGCACTGTTGCAGCTGCAAACACGAATTTTTTAAGGATCTTTTTCAAAATTTCTTGAATAGAAAATTTCACTATAATAAAGAACTATAATAATAGAATAAAATAGATAATAATAATAATAACATTAATAATAATGACTACTATTCAAGAAGAACCAGATACACCTTTACATGCTCAACCTGATCAATTGTTAGATCTTAATAATGTAAATGAATTAGATGAAAAAGATATAGAGGATTTAAATCTAGATCCAAGTATAGATGAAACTCCATCATTTACAAATATATCAACGACAAAATTAAATCATAATGATAATAATACTAATTTGAAAAGATCTTTACCTTCAGATATAAGTAATGGTAATTTGTTTAAAAATAATTATGATAATATTGATGATTTTAAACCACAAATTAATTTAAATTCACCATTTTCATCATTTACAAATATTTCAAATTGTAAACATCAATCAAAGAGAAGATTATCAATGTCACAACAATCAAAATTTATAACTTATGTAGATTCAAGATTTATGGATATTCAAAGAAAATTTGTTCAATCAAGAGGTTTAAATATTGAATTAGGTTATAAATCTTTAATTGATTTATTAAATGATATTAAAAATTTATTAGATTTTATATGGTATTCAATAGATAATATTCCAAATACAGATTATTTATTATCAAATAATGAAAGTAATTATCATCATCATGATGATAATGAGCCTTTATTAATGAAAACAAATAATTTTGGTCAACCTTCTTATATTATTAAAATTGCTGATGATTTAATTGATTATATTGAAAAATTTAAAATTAATGATAATGAAATTGATGAAACAATTTCAAAATTATTTAAATTATTTTTCATCTTAGATAATTGTTTTAAATTATTAATCTTAGGTGAAAATCAAAATAATATTAAATTAAATGGTACTGATAAAGTTAGATTTATGGGTATAGCAGAAAGATCAAGAATTAAATTACCTTTATTTTTTGAAAATAATAAAATTCATGGTTATCATTTTGAATTAAGTAAAATTTATGAACAAAGTTTAGATTTATGTGCATGCTAATATATATGTATTATCTATAAATATATATAATTTCATTTGAAATTAAAAAAAAAAAAAAAAAAAATGGTTTAAAAAAAAAAAAAGTACTTATCAAAATAATACTTTGTATTGTAATTAATTATCAAGATGTACAATATTTAATTGCCAATCAAGTTTGTTCAAATGGATAACCTTGATGATTTGTATTACTAACTGGCATTGTTTGTGGTGTTAACATTGGAACATGAGTATGACTATTAATTTGTACTTGTTGACCATAATGATGATGATGATAATGATTTTGTTGTTGTTGATGATGATGATGTTGTTGTTGTAAAATTTGTTGTTTTTGAATTTGAGCTGCTGTTACTGAAACACTTTTATAAGAACTTAAATCTAATATAACTGTTACATCTTTAGTTATCTTTGCTAATGATGCTAAATTTGGTCTAATTTCATTTAAATTTGTTAAATCTGCCATAACAATTTTTGTATTACCTAAAATTGAAATAATTGATTTTAAAAATGCATTAATATTTTCCCATGTCTTTAATTTTTCATTAATACTTAAATAATTTTCAACAATTTTACTATCTTTACCAATTAATAAATGTAATCTATCATTTAAAATTTTTGATAATTCCATTGCTTGACAACATGTATCAGTTAAATCACGAATCTTTGTAGCTAATATATCTGTTAATACTTGTTTACCTGTTGAACTTGCCATTGCAATACATGAAATTTCATGTGTTAATTGATTATAAACAACGTTAACAACTTTAATAACGTTAATTAACATTTGATATAATTGTAAATCAATATTTTTTTGAGCTTCATTATTTTCTTTATTTAATTCATCATTATTATTTTCATTATTTAAATTTTCATTATTAATTGAATCGTTATTAATAATATTTTTTTTAAGTGGAATTTCATTATTATTATTATTATTAATTTCATTTTCTTTACGATTTATATCTAAATTAATATTTTTCAAGATTAAATTATCATTTTTATTTAAAATTTCTTGTTGTAAAGCCTTTGGTGATGATGAAATTAAATTAATTTTATTATTTAAAGATGAATTATTTGATGATGGTGATGATGATTGTATACTATTTTCTTTTTCAATATTATTATTATCAGATTTTTGATTTCTTAATTTAATATCTTGTGATGTATTTGTTTTAATAATTAATCTTGATTCTTTATCATGATTATTTAAAGTTTCAGTTGGTGATGTTAATGATGTATTTAATTTATTTTGTAAAGTATTACTTCTTGTTCTTGGTTTTGAATGTCTAATAATTGAATCATCTTTATTATTAATATTTGATGTAAATGAAAGTAAAGAAGAATCATTTCTTTTAATTGTTTGTTTTCTTAAAATTTTTGGTTCTAATTTATGAATTTTTGGACAAATAAAACTCCATGCATTATAAATTTCATTATATGAACATAATAAAGTCATATAAAACATTCTAATAAAACATAAATCATCTTCTTCAAAAAAAATTTTAAAATTTTTTCTTAATAAATTAATAATTTGTTTAAAGATTGATATTATAATGATACATAATTTAATTAAACCTTTATCATGTAAGATTTCATTATTATCATTTTTATCATTTTCAATTTGTTCTAATAATTCAACTAAATTATCAATATGTGATCTAACTGAATATAATAAAGATACTACATTAATTGCAATTGATTTTTCTTTACAAAATGATGTTATCTTTCTTATTGCTTGTTGACATTCAGTGAAACTAAATAATAATTTTCTACATGCAAGTATTAATTCAGAATGTGAAACTAAATTTTCTTCGTTAATTAAAGTTTCTTCTGGTAAAATTGATAATCTTTTAAAATAATCATTATATTTTGAATTATTATAAAATTCATTTGAATTATTTTGATTATTATTATTTTCATTAGTAACTTTTAAATTTTCAATATTATTATTTTCATTATTTTGTAATGATGAAGATGCAGTAAATGATGAAGGTGATGAATTTGAATTAGAAGATGATGAAGGTGAAGAAGATTCTGTTGTTGAAGTATTTATAAACCCCATTCTTCTTGATGCTTTTGATAATTTATTATTATCATTTATATTGAAGGATAAATTTAAGTCATTTTTTTGAAAATTTTCGAAAAATTTTTTGAAAGCAATTGCCCAATATTCATCTTTTGAAATTGTTGAAATCAAGGGAGTAAAATTTTGAATTAAATTTAATTCATCTTGTGGAATATTATTTGAATCAATTTCAAGAACATTTAAATTTTCAAAATTTGAAATAATTTTTAAATCATAAATTGATGAAATATTATTATCTTTTAATGATAATACTTTTAAATTTTTAATCCAAAAATATGAAATTTCTGTTGGTAATGATTTAATATTATTTGATGATAAATCTAAAATTTCTAATTGTGAACATTTTAATAAAATATTTGGTATTTCTTTTAAATTATTTGAATTTAAATCTAAATATCTTAAATTTTTCAAATTCATAAAATTTTTAGGTAAATTAATTAAATTATTTTTTCTTAATGATAATCTTTCAACATTAATTAATAAATTAATTTCATCATTTGTAAGTGTTGTAATATCTAAACCTACAAGTTTAATTGTCTTATTGTTATTATTTTCATTTTGTCTGATAATTTCTTTTGAAATTAAATTATCTTGATTATCAGAATCATTATCATTAGTAAACATATCTAATGATTTAGTTGTTTGTTAGAAAGTTTTGTTTCTTAGTGTTTCGATCGGCGGTTGTTTTTAAACTTTCTAAAATTTAAAATTTGAAATAATAATTTTATATTTTTTTTTTTTTTTCAGAAAATTGTGTTACCCGCATGTTTGGATCACATGATTAAAAATACGATTTTTTGTTATATTTTATTTATACAAGTTAATTATTTACATGTAAATTTGAATTTTAAACATTATTGATTTGTTTTGTTTCAATTGGTTTGGTATCAATTGATTTAGTTTCTTCTAAATTGGTTTCTTGCTTTATAAATAAATCTGTTGGAATCTTTATACCATTTGATTTTAAATTATTAATATCAAATTGATTTGGTTTAAACTCTAATTTAATCATATCATTAAATAAGATTTTAAATAATTCTAATTCATCTTTATTAAATTTACCTTTATTAATATTTGATAATATACTTAAAGTGTGTAATAATTCATTAATTGTTATCTTTGGTAATGATGAATTAATTTCATTAATTAAATTATAATAATTTTTAATCTTTAAGATATAAATTGAATTTAATTCTTTATTTAATAATTTATTAAAACCTAAGATTAATGAATTTAATAAATCTCTAATAAAATTTTTTTTAATCTTTGAATTATTTTCATTTAAAAATTGATTAAAATATGATTCAGCCATTGATGAATTACCATTTTTCTTATTAAATTCTGAATCAATAAATAATTTAAATTTTTTTGAATTTATTGGTGTTTTAACTTCATTGAAAAGATGACGTATTGGTATAATATCAGATGAATAATTGATAAAATTTTCAATAATTATTAATAATTTATTTAATTCAATTTTTGAATTTAAACCTACACTATTTAAAAGATTTGAATCTTTAGAATCATTAAAATTATTTAACATTTTAATTGATAAAGTTTCATAATTTGGTAAAAATTTATTTTCATCAATGGTACCAAAAAATTTATTATAAAATTTATTAAAATCTTTGGTACCAATTTTTTTACTTAAGATTAAATTAATTAAATTAATATCATTCCATTTAAAATCATTATAAATTGTTGGAATGATAAAATCTTTATCAGTCTTTAATTTTGCGAATAAAAATGATTCAATTATTGATTGATCGTTTTGAAAATTTTTATCTAATGAATTAAAAATTTCATCAATAATCTTATTATTATCATAATTAAAAGTATTTGATAATGCAATGAAAAAAGATTTATAATTATTAATATTTGGTTTATTTGGTTTTATTAAAGAATTCCAAATTGCTTGAATTCTTTTAAATTTATACATGTTTGAAAAAGTATTTAAATTTGAAATTGCAATTAATAATTCATTATTTAATTCGTTTGGAAATTTTTTATTAAATTTATTAAAAATTTTAATTGTTAACATTGATTTTTTATAATAATTGAAAAATGACATAAATTTAATAATAATTTGAGAATTATTAATTGATTCAGATATAGTTTCAATGATTGAATAATAATTTTCAATTAATTTTAAATCGAATTGATTGTTATAATTTAATTGATCAATTAACCAATTTGGATTTTCATTAATTAATTGTTTAAAAATTTTATTAAAATTATTATTTAAAGTTTGTTTTAAATTTTTATTATCGTTATTAAAATTAATTGAATTAATATTTGATATTATTAAATTTATTGGTAACTTTTCAATATCATTTTCTTGTAATATTTGAATTAAAATTTTTAAATTTGGTTCATTATTTGGTAAGATTAAATAAGCTATAGTGGTTAAAGAAATAATTTGTTCATGAGGATTATATGTGTTTGTTAATAAATTTTTAATTATATTTGGATTTTCATTAATTAATTTTAAATATTTAATGTATAATGACATTACATCATGAGGATTATTATCAATTAAGAATTGATTCATTAAGATTTTAAAATGTTGTGATCTTGCTAAATTTAAATTACATAAATTAATTAAAATTTCATAAGAATTTAAATTTGAATTTTTATCAATAATTGATTTATTTATTAAATTTGTTAAAAAATTTGTTAAAGTAAAAGAATTTTTCAATTTTAAATCAATTTTATTATCAATTTTTTTCAAATTTAAAATTTGATTATTAAAATTTAAATAAATTTTATTTAAATCTTTAGTTTCTTTTAATTGATTATTTAAATCGGTAGCTAATTTAGTTAAAGGGTTGGTGAACGGTTTATCTATGTGATTTGTTTCATTAGTTATTGATCTTATTGATAGACGATACAATGGAGATGATAAGAAATTTTTTCTTACCAACATAGTGATAATGTTTGTAGTGATGATGATGTGGTTATTATTGTGATAAAATATGAAGTTTAATTTTTCAAAAAAAAAAAACGGCAAACGCATCACATGATTTTGTGCGTGTGGAGTGATGAATATTTGAATGAAGGAAGCTACAATTGATTAGATATTGCAATATAATGCGTGGTGTAGTATTGTAATAGTAGTAGACTTCTGGTACTACAGAAACTCAGTTTATAAATTATGAATCTTGTTTAATAGATATATATATAGATTCTTTATAATAAGAAGACAACGTTTTTTGTGATGTTTCTTAGCACTTGACTTTAATTAGTCTCGGGTGTACTGTTACAAAGAAATCATGTATAAGACGGTATTTAAAATTTGAAATTTTGCAAAGACGTTTATGTAATTATAAACTGTGATATATGTAATAAATAACTGGTATACGCTTTTGAATTTCTAATCTTGACTAGTTATAAAAAATTACTTGTAATAGAAATGACCTAAACTATTAGAACCAATGAATACAGTTAGTTTTTTCTCCCTTCTAGTTTAAATTAAACACGTGCCGGGGAACGTTCCCCGTTCAGCGGCTAAATAAACCAGAGGTGTCTGGGTCCGGGGGCCAGTGCGGCTGTGAAAGAGCGGAGATATTTTGTTGTATTATAAAGAATTGATCTGAATCATTACTAGAAAGCGTGTTACGTTTATAAACTGCGTATCTTTAATAGGCTTCGAGGTGCCATTGATAAACTACCACTATTATAATACTACACCATACACTATTCTTTATTATGTAAGTCGCAGTATCTTTTCAAAGAAGTCACACCAAATATAGCCATTCCCACCCTCAGATAGTCGAAGCTGTTAATAGCCTTTTCAGTGTAGTGCTATTTTACCTGACTTCTAACAGTGTCACGTTAATTCGAGTATAGCCAGTTTTGCCTTGCGAAATGTACAAAACAAACACCCCCCACCACCCAACACCCCCCACGCGTTTTTGACTGCTGCGAGACCCATACACCCAGGAACCCAGGCACCGCACTCTCAGTTTTATTTCCTCAACTTTTTCCCACTCCGCCTCTCAAAACCCACGCAAAAATCAACCAACGCAAAAAACTCCCGATCAAATTTCATCAACATTTTCCGTTGCAATCAACAAAATTTTTCACTCTTGTAATTAAATCTCTTTTGCAACATCTCTTTCGTATGGAATAACTTTCAAACGTCACAACACCCCATCAATCAACTAATTTATTCCCACTTTGGTAAATTAAATCAAAAGTCGCACTTACCAACTTTATTTTATTTAAAAAGGTATCATCAATATAACAAAACTTACCTTTATTATTCCAATTCGCAAAAAGGAATTTAAAAAAAGAAATTAAAGGTTTCTTTCTATTCTTATTCTTCATCTTTTTTTTTTTTTTTTAAGGGTTTTTATTTAAATATAACTTATTTTTCATCTTTTTTAAAATAAAAAAAAAAATTATATCTTATTTATTTATAATTATTATGGCTTTAACAAATTCAAGACCTTTACAAATTCCAACAATGGAAAATGATTTACTTCATAATAATACTTCACCAATTTTTCAATTTAATTCTTTAAACACAGAAAATAATAATAATAATATTCATAATAATAATAATAACATAATATCTTTCCCAGGTTCGGAAACTGTAGATTTAATAGATATTAATCCAAACATTAATTTTAATAATCGTAAAGATAAATTGAAAAAAGATAACGCGACAAAAAAAGATAATAACAATACAAACTCAAACACAAACAATAATAATAATAATTCTATTGAAATTTCAAAATTAATTCCTGTCACTGGTGAAAGACCATTACCAAACGATAAATCTTTTTCCTTAGATGATGAAGTATTATTCGCCGTATTCATAATACTATACGAAAATGATTTAAATCAAAATGGTATGACTGTAAAACAATTATGTGATCTTCTATTAACAAAACATCCAGAAATGTCAAATTTATCAACTAAATTATCAAATTTAATCTCTGCAAAATTAAACGCTTACGTTAAAAAAATTGAAAAAGGTGAAAAGACTTTGAAATATGCAATATCAAGAGAATGGTCAAATTCTTCTCCAAGAAGAATGCTTTATATCTATAGAGGTATATTAAATGATAATTATAAAGATTTCGCAATTAAAATGAATAATCAATTGAAAAAAAAACAAAATTCAATTAATAATAATGATAATAATAACTCTAGTACCAATACTCCAACTAATAATAATAACATAAATAATACAACAAATAATAATAATAACGAAAATAATATCAACAATAATCAAACTAATTTAAATTTTTCTTTAAATCAAGGTTTTAATATTCCATATTCATCATCTCCAGTATCTGTAACATTAAATAATAATAATAACGAAAACAATAACAATACAAAAATTTTAAATGTAAAAAATAAATTAAATAACGACGTAACGAAAGAACAAATAAATAATAAAATAAAACCCATTAAAAGATCAAATTCAAATGTTAATGAAATTATAACACCACCACAATCAAAAAGATTAAAATCAAATACTTATAATACACCAGATTCAATATCAAATTCACAATCATCATCATCAATAACAATTAATTCAAATTTACAATCAAATACTTCTTATTTAACTGTAGTTGCTGCTGCACCAAGAATTTCAAAATTATTACCAAGAAATAATTCAAATAATAATTTAATTTCAATGTTTCATGATTTTATTTCAACACAAAATCCAATACAATCAAAAAATCTTAAAAAAATTGAAAATAATTCAAATTGGAAAAAAATTATTAGAAATGGATTTTTAATTAAAGATATTAAATCTCCTGAATCAATTTCATTAGATGAATTAGATAATATTATATAATTATAGAAATTTATATATATAAAATTTATATATAAAATTTACTTCATTTTGTCTTGTTATAAAAAAAAATTTCGACCTTTTTATATATATATGAGTCCGAAATGAAAACAAACATTAAACACATAATAAACAAATAAGCATAAACACACAAATATGATTCAAAAGAGATTCTTATCAAATATACCAAGAATTAAAGATTTTGTTGATCTATGTATCATTGGTGCAGGTCCATCAGGTTTATCAGCAGCGATCAAATTCAAACAATTAGATAAACAAAATAAATATCGTGTTATTGTCCTTGAAAAAGCTTCAGATTTAGGTTCACATTCAGTATCTGGTATGATTCTTGATCCAAAATCATTATTAGAAATTTTCCCAAATTTTAATGTTAAAGATGAAAAAAATTTATTATTAGATACTGTTAAAAATGAAACTTTTAAATTCTTATTACCAAATGGTCAATCTTTACCATTACCAATAACTAAAAATTTAATTAATAAAGATAAAAATCTTGTAGGTTCACAAAATTCAATGGTTAAATGGTTAGGTTCAAAAGCTGAAGATTTAGGTATAGAAGTATATACAGGTGTTAGTGTCTCAGATTTAATCTTTAATGAAAATGAAGATGGGATCATTGGTGTTGCAACAAAGGATCTTGGTATTGATAAAAATGGTAATCCCAAAGAAAATTTTGAAAGAGGTTTAGAATTTTATTCAAAACAATTTGTATTTGCTGAAGGTTGTCGTGGTTCTTTATCACAACAATTAATTAAAAAATTTAATTTACAAAATGAAAAATCAATTCAAACTTATGGTCTTGGTTTAAAAGAAGTTTGGCAAGTTAATGATAAAAATTTTAAAAAAAATTTTATTGCTCATACAATGGGTTATCCGTTAAGTAAAAATATTTATGGTGGTGGATTTCAATATCATTTTGGTAATAATTATGTCACTGTAGGTCTTGTCGTTGGTTTAGATTATAAGAATCCATATATTTCACCATATCAAGAATTTCAAAAATTAAAACATCATCCTTTTTATGAAAATGTTCTAAAAGATGGTAAATGTATTTCTTATGCAGCAAAAGCTTTAAATGAAGGTGGTTATCAAGCAATACCAAAATTATCATTTCCAGGTGGTATATTAATTGGTGCCTCAGCAGGTTTTATGAATGTACCAAAGATTAAAGGTACACATACAGCAATGAAAAGTGGTATCATTGCAGCAGAAAATTGTTTTAAAGAAATTTCAAAAGAATCAAGTTTTGAAAAAATTTTAATTGAAAATTTAAATGATGATGAAACTAAATTAAAGATTAATGAACCATTAATTAATTTAAAAAATTATGAAATTGAATTGAAAAATTCTTGGATTAATAATGAATTATATGAAGTTCGTAATATAAGACCATCATTTAATACTTTCTTAGGTATTTATGGTGGTATGATTTATTCTGGTATTGATTCAATTTTCTTAAAAGGTAAAATACCATGGACATTTAAAATTAAAGAAACTGATTCACAAATAACTCAACCTGCTAAAAATTTTAAACCAATCATTTATCCAAAACCTGATAATAAAATTTCTTTTGATATCTTAACATCAGTCTCTAGAACTGGTACTTATCATGATGATAATGAACAATGTCATTTAAGAGTCGGTAAGGATCAAAATCTTGAAGATCACGCTTTAAAATCATATCCAAAATTTAAAGGTATTGAACAAAATTTTTGTCCAGCTGGTGTTTATGAATTTATTAAAGATGAAAATTCAAAGATCGGTGTTAAATTTAAAATTAATTCACAAAATTGTATTCATTGTAAGACATGTGATATTAAGACACCAATGAATAATATTAAATGGACTGTACCAGAAGGTGGTGATGGACCTAAATATACATTAACATAGAGAACGAAATTTAAAAACTTTTTTCATATTCTTTTATTTATTCTTTTATTTATTCTTTTATTTATTCTTTTATTTATTCTTTTATTTATTCTTTTATTTATTCTTTTATTTATTCTTTTATTTATTCTTTTATTTATTCTTTTATTTATTTATAATTTCTTTGAATTATTATTTTTTTTAAATAAAGTCTTTTGTGTCTTAAAAAGAATCTTATCAATAACTGTACCAACGGCAAGAATACCACCAATACTTGTAATACAATTTAATATAAAACTTGACCAAGATATCTTATGTTGTTCTTTATTAATAACTTTTAATGGTGAAATTTCAATATAAATAAATAAACCTGGTGTACCACCTCTTGTAAATTCAATTGATTTATCACTTGATTTTTTACCACCATTAATTGGTTTATCATGAAATTTAACATTAAATTGTGCAGTTTCAACGATTTTTTTTTCATTTAAATATTCATATCTTGTTGGAACAATCTTAGTAAAATAAGTGAAAATTGTTGAATGAGTATCAAATTTTGGAAATACTTGTTTACCATCTAATGGATTTATTGATAATTTTTTAAAATTTTTATTAATTTCAATTTGATCATTTTTTAAAAAATCATTATCAATAATTGTCTTACCAAAACTTAAATGATTAATAATATGATTAAAATTTAATTCAGTCTTTAAATCATAAAATGAAGTATCATGATAATGACCATTTTTAAAATTATGGAAAGCATTACCTGGAGCAAAATGAATATTACCATTAATTCTATTTAAAAGAGCATTACCTTTAATTCTACAACCTTCATTTAAATGTTTATTAAATCTTTCAACATAACCTTCTCTTTCACATTGTTCAATATTTTTACCGTCGAAAAAACCCCAACCTTTATCAGAATAAGCTTTACGAACATCATTACATGTTTGACAACAAATCTTTTCATTAATATTTGTCTTTTCATTATTTTTTGATTGATCTAATGCACCATAACAATCACCACAATAATTTTCTTTATCATTTGGTGAAAATTCCATTATTTGATCATTAATTTTATAATTTGAACTACTTAATTTTTGACCATTTTTATCGATTCTAATTTTTTTAAAACCTTGATTATCATTATTATTATCATCAAATGAAATATCATTATCTAATAATAGGAAACCTGAATCATCAACTATATCAAAATTAATTAAATCACAAGAAATGAATGGAAAAGTAATATCTAAATTTAATTCGAATTTTAAATTACGTTCTCTATCCATGACTAATTCAGTCTTTGAAATTATAGTATTAAATTGAATAAATTGATTAATTAATAATAAAAAAGTTATTACTAGACATGATATGGTTAAAATTGCACCTGTCTTTGTACGAATACGAACATCTTCTTGAGCTTTTGAAAAAGCATCAATTGAAAGTAATGAATTTCTTTTAATTAACATAATGAACGGTATACATAAATATATATATATATCTTGTGTTTTTTTTTTAAACTTGAATCGTGTATTTTATTAAATCGTGTTATATTTAAATTTTTCAGATTACATAAAAAAAAAAGCAAGAAAAAAAAAATGTGTCAGTAAATCAATTTTTTCTTGAACAAAAAAACATCAATTTATTATTTATTTATTTATTTATTATTTATTAGTTCGTATCTGTTTAACCGATAAATTTTTCATTTTCAATGAATCTAATTAAAACATTTGAACCAGATTGTAACAATGGATGACAAGCAATTGTTTGTAACCATTTATTTAAACCTTGTCTTCTTTGTTCAATGATATCTTTATTAAATCTGTTTCCAAGTATAATTTTACCAGGTAAATTTGGTATATTAACTTTTGGATTATTTAAGATTGAAAATTCTTTAATTAAACATTTTCTGAAAAATTCAAAATCTGAATATCGTCTTCTTACATTTGAATTTTTTTTATTAAAATTTGGTAAATTTGTATGACAAATGATTTGATAATCTGTAAACATTGAACTTGTATTATTAGAATTATGAATGATAGGATTTATAACTTCAATCTCTAGAAAATTTTCAGGTTCAGCATAAATTTCATCTATTGAAGGTTTCTTATGTTTTGAAGGTAAAATGGATTGTTCTGTGGATCCAAATGATTGAAATTGTCTCATCAGTAAATATCTTGAATTTTTTTGTTCTTAATAATATTTTGTTATTATAACAAAAATTCTTTCTATTCAATTTGAATTTTTAAAGGAGCGAAAAAACAATTTTATTTATTTTATATTTAAACAATAAGAAAACAGTAGAGAAAATAGTGAGGAAAGTACTGATGAATAGTGAATCAGTGACAGAATCAGAACCTGTAGGTTCAAATAACAATGCCGTGGACGTTCTTAATCACGAAAATGACGGCGAAGATGATTACGATGTGTTTAGAAATGTGGGTCAGGGACTCTCAGGTTATTACAAGGAGATTATGATTCAATACTGGCAGGAATTGATCAATGAGATTGAGTCTACGAATGAACCCGGATCATCTCATCATGATGATTTCAAATCCCATTCGTTACCGTTTGCTAGAATTAGAAAAGTCATGAAGACAGATGAAGACGTCAGGATGATTAGTGCAGAAGCTCCCATCATATTTGCCAAAGCTTGTGAAATCTTTGTCACTGAATTAACAATGAGAGCCTGGTGTGTCGCAGAAAAGAACAAGAGAAGAACTCTACAGAAACAAGACATCGCAGAAGCGCTCAAGATGAGTGACATGTTCGATTTCCTCATCGATATCGTGCCAAGAACATCAACAACAACCGAACAAAACTGACTCTTTCGTTTATATATTCTTTAATTTGTAAATTATATCGTGTAACATCCGCACACCGCACTTATTTTTTAAACTTTTTTCTCGAGATTTTGTTTTTTCCATTTAAAGTTGGACAAAATTTAAATTCTAAAATTATGTAATTTAAAAAATATTGATAAATTTCACTTAAATTAGTAAAGATATAGAGTCTTACACCCATATCTTTATCATCATGTCTAATAATAGTTTTAATGATTATAATAATGGTATGTCTCCATCATCACAATCTGGGTTTTCAACAACTAGATCTGCTCATCCAGGTGCTGTCTTATTATCACCACAAGCTTCACAAATGAATGTTAATAATGCAACTTTCAATATTTCACCTTCCATGGATCCAAGATCTTTCAATAATCCTGATCAATCAATTCCTATTCCTTCTCCCTTGCCAGCTGGTTCTGTCATGTTATCACCATCATCAATTCAATCACCAAATCAATTCCCATTAAATTCAAATTCAAATCAAACTATTTTAAATTTAACACAAAATATTAATCAAATTTGTAATTTAGTCTCTTCTTTATCAAGTATAGAACAAAATATTCTTATGGATAATTTGATTCCTGTCTTAAAAGATGATGTCTTACAATATACAAAATTAAAATTAGATAGTTTAACTAATAGTGGTTATCTATCACCAAATCAAAATTCAATACAATTAATTTCATCTCCTGTTCCAATATCAAATTTAGATTCTGTTTTCTCAAAATCTTCATCATCATCAAATAATAATAATAATAATAATAATAGTAATAATAATAATAATAATCTTTATAATTCTTCACAAAAGAGACAACAATTATGGTCACCGCAACCAATATCAATTAATCAACCAATTTATGACTATATTAATGATACAAATAATTTTAAAAGACCAAAATCTGCTGATTTAATTAATAAAACAGGTATTTCAATTAATATTTCATCAAATGATAAACGTAATAATAATATCTTGAAAAAAAATTTTCAAACAGATAATAATAATAATGATAATAATAATATAAATTTTAATTATCTTGATAATTCACGTTCATCATCACCAAATTTATCAAATAATTCATCAATGAATCCAAAAAATTTAACTGATCCACTTTTATTAAAAGATATTCCAGCATGGTTAAAATCATTAAGATTACATAAATATTCATCAATTTTAAATAAATTTAATTGGATTGAATTAATTGAATTAGATGATTTTTATTTACAACAAAATGGTGTAGTAGCTTTAGGTGCAAGAAGAAAATTATTAAAAGCATTTAATATTGTTAAAGAATTTAAAAATGCAAATTTAATTGATAAATCTGCTTATAATTTTAATATACAAGATTAATTAAATAAATCTTTGACAATTTTTCTTTATATATGTTAAAAATAAAATAAATTTATAGATTAATTGATTTCATAATATTGAGTTATATATAAATTACATCATTATTTAAATTATAAAATAGATGAAATACAATTTAAAATTTTGAAATTGCATGCTAAAATCTTAAAAGATAACATTTAATTTACAAATTAATATTTTTGATAAAATAATTTCAATAATATTTGGATTTAATATAGTATGAATGATAAAAACAGAAAAAAATGTAGATCGAAAAATAGATTTTGATAATTCATTCCACGTAATTAAATGAGGAACGTTTAAATTTTCTTCTTTATTTTTATTATCTTGTTCTATAGGTCTCATCTCATCATTTTTCCACTTTTTACCATTTAACTTGAGATTTTTAATCATTACTCTATACTAGTTACTTAGAATTTGAAAACTGGGAAACTTCGATTGAATTTTAAGTGTATGCTTATTAAATATAGTTTCGGTATAAATAAGTCAAATAATTTAAATATTGGTTTTAAAGTGTGTGTTGATGTATAAGTGTGAAATTTTTTCGTCGACATCTATTAATTAATCTCAATTAATTGGATCCAAATTGAAAATTTTAATAAGTAAAAATTATATATATATATATATATATGTATGATAAGAATTCAAGTAATCGTTAATTAATAAATCAAATTCTTAACATTAACAATTGTCCCACATTTTTTTGTTTATTTGAATAGCTTATTGTATGGTACTAATTATAATTTATTGTTTTACTATTATTTTTCCTATCTCATTTAATTTTATATTTATTTTTTCTTTGTCTTTATATTATTCTTTAAAATAATAATACTTATGTCACAATTGCGTTACAGTATTTCATTCATGCGTTTTTTTTTATTTCCAACACATAATATAATTTTCCAAACATCTGAACTACATCAATAAAACTTTTCAAATTTACTCAACAATTTAGATTATTGGATAAATGAAAATATTGTGTCTTGAGTACCTCAGTTTATCAAAATTTATGACATAAGGAATTGAATATCACGTATACGTTTTTAACCCTAACTGACAAAACTAGGACCTGGTACGATTGTTACCTGAATAAATATTTACTTCATCGTCACCTTTTCCTTTTTAAGAATGGATCATATTTCACTATTATCCTTAAGAAACAAAAAGGAACCATGGGGACAATTAGCTACCTGGTTGGATGAATTTTTTATTTTACTAAATCAATTACATCTGTTGCTCCTATTTCTTTGTTACATGAAATAAAATTAGCTCTCTTTGAAAATCTATCAACTACAATCATAATCATATCTTTTCTCGTAAATGTAGTTGGTAGTCCAGTTAAAAAAACCAATTTTGATGTGTGACCAGCGTAAATTGGGAATATCTAACATTTTTAAAAAACCTCGATTCTTCCGTCTATGTTGTTTCATCATTTGACAGTTTGTATGATCTTTTATAGTTGCATAAAGACTTAGTCAATAATAATCAGAAGCTATTTTATGGAAAGTTGTGTTAATACCATTATGTCCTCCAAATAGTTTACTGTCATTATATTCGTCCAATGTTTTGATACTCTTATTTTGTGGAACACATAATTTTGAATTATAATATAGTCTTTTTGTTTTATCTAATGTATAATTCTTTCTAAACTGTTGAGAGAAGTTCCATTTTTCACAATATTTCTTGTACAAAGATGAATCTTCAATGTCTGTCTATTTTAGTTGAAATTGTTTAATACCTGATAATATAGCAGCACACTATGCATCATTTCCATATTCATTTATCCAGTCATCTGCGAAGATTGATAAGTTTGTTAATTGATAATGGATGTGCGACTACATTTAAAAAACCCTTTAAATACTCTGATGTAAAATCATATTCAGCTAATTCATCCAACCAGGTAGCCAATCTCCTTAGTGGTTCTTTTTTGTTTCATATAGGTAACAATAAAATATGATTTGTTCTTAAAGCAAAACGATGACGATGAAGTATATATTTAAAGCTTTGATAGTTGTTAATAATTCTAATTCCCCTGAAATGTTTTTTTTCTGTTTTTACTTGTTTTCGCGCTAAAATAACTAAAGGGAATTATAACCTTGGTGCACATGATAATAACTGTTATAAATCAGTTATATTCTTCTATCGTCTCTATATAGCAAATATAAATATTATAAATATGTAAAAATGCATTTCGTTTTTAACAATCATATTTCTTATAGCACTACATTTATCTCTTAATGGTGTTATTCCATTTTCACTAACTATATGACCTGGAAATTGAACTTACTTTTTGGAAAAATGGCATTTTTTCTTTTTAGTAAGTAGTTCATATTCTTTCAATTTTCTTAAAGCTATATCAATATTTTTCCAATGCTCATCTATTGTTGTCCTAAAAATTAAAGTATTATCCAAATATACAACGACAATTGGGTATTTTCTACAAATCTTGCAAAAGTACATTAACTAATCCAAACGGCACTACCTTGTATTGATATTTTCCTAAAGCAGTGACAAAAACGGCTAACTGTTCATCTTGTTTCTTCATTTGTATTTGATGGTAACCACCATGCAAATCAATTGTGGTAAAATAGTTTGTTATACTGACTTTTGAAAATAAAATTTCTAATCTAGGTATTGGGAAAGGATCTTTTAATGTAATTTTATTCAATAATCTATAATCGACACAAAACCTATATGTATGATCTTTTTTCTTCACTAACACTATTGGAGATGCATATAGAGATTTTGAAGGTATTATAAATATGTTTTTCAATAAGTCATTAACTATATTTGTTGTAATTTCTTCTAGCTTTCGTGAGAGTCGATACGGTTGCTCTCTTGATGGTCTTTCTCCTTCCAACAGAACTATTTTATGCTCTATCTGTTTGTTTCTTTTTTCTGGAATTCTTCTTAATTCAATTTTACTTGTATCTTTATATTTGTTTTGAATCCAACGTGGTTGGTAGTTGTTCAACTGAATGTTTCTTAATTCATCACCATAAATTTTTTCAATAATATGATAGTCTAGTGTGTCTATAGAGCATACAAGTAGTTATGGGTATTTGTCTAGTATAGGGTTACCAATAATTAATTTATCTGGAATCTTATCGTTTACATATGCCTCAATATTATAATATACATACTTTTTGAAACCGCAACTAAATCATTTTACACAGTCGTAATTCTCTCGTTTATGTTAATTCCTTTTCATCTTTTCTTGTCTTTTTCTCATTCCTTTTCTTTTACTTAAAAAATAGTTATTGCCTCGACATCCTTATGCCAGTGTTTCTTTTAACTTACTTCTACATGGTTCTCTTTCATTAACATTTTTTTATTTTATCGTTTGTTTGCCTTTACATCATCTTGACTAATTGTTGCTTTGCCACTATTTCTAGTTATTATGGGTTAAATCATCATTACATTGCACTTATCTCATCGACATTCTTCTGTTATTATTTTTTTTTACTTAACATCATCTCTCTATCTATATCTTCTATTGACTTCTGATTAGTTTCCCACTGGCATTTTTATTTCTTTGACTTTAGTATACTGATCACTTTCTCCAATACATTAATTATTCTATTCAATTTGGATATTTCACTTTTTATCAACTTAGAACATCAATCACAATTCCAATTAAAGCCTGGGCATATTCAAATCATTTCTGAAACTTACTATTAAATTATTGAACTAAATTAAGCTTGCATTAGATGGAAACATGTGTATATTCTTTAATAGACTAATTTAATTGATAACTTATCAAAAACTGTGATATAGTGAATCGAATATCACATATATATTTCTGACCCTAATTGACAAAGTTAGGACATGTC
>JAMSGN010000028.1:0-27193 GCA_030462905.1 Jamesozyma gamospora
TTTTGATTGTCTTTGAAAAAAATATTTATTTATTATATTATATTATATTTATTATTTATCATAAAAATTTTTGTGTGTGTAGAATTTTTATATAAAAGAAAAAAATATTTTATATCTTTTATTTTATTTCTCATTTTCTTTCCATTTCTTTTCAAACTAATCATCCAATGATGCCCATACAAAAGAGATTCTTCTCTTTATTAAAATTACCAACCTGTAAAAATATCTTTGATAATATACAGAAAAAAATTTTAAATGATAACGATCTTATACCACAAATTAATGGTTATATAAATTCAATTAATTCTTTAAAAAATTTCATCTTCATAGATCTATTTGATGGTACAATAAATAAACCATTAAAAATTTTAATTAAAAATGATACAAACATTTTAAATTTTAAACCAAAGATTGGTCAATCTATAATATTAAATAATTTTAAAATTAAATTAACTCCAAATAGAAAACAATTATTTGAATTATCACAAAATGATAACAATAACACACAATCAACAATCAATTTAATTAATAATTGTAATAAAGATTTATTTCATTTACAAAAAAAACATACTCCAAATTTAAAAGATTTAAGATTAAAACCATTAATTAAATTTAAATCAATTAATAATATTAATCTTTTAAATTTTAGATCTTTCTTACAAAATAAATTTATTAATCAATTAACTAATAATAATTTCATTTGGACAAATCCACCAATCTTAACAAATAATGATACTGAAGGTAATAATGAAACTTTTAAAATTTTAAATAATAAATCACTTAATTTAACCGTATCAACACAATTACATTTAGAGATTATGTCACAATCTTTATCAAATGTCTTTTCTTTATCACCATGTTTTAGAGCTGAATCTTCTGATACAAATAGACATTTATCTGAATTTTATATGTTAGAATTAGAAACAATTAAAATTAAAACATTAAATGATTTAATTAATTTAAATAAATTTTTAATCATTAATTTAATCAAACAAGATTTTTTAAAAGATATCACCATCATACAAAATTTTTTCAATAATGATAAAGATTTAAATAATTTTATTTCAATTTGTAATCATTTAATTAATGAAAAAAATTGGTATCAAATAACATATACAAATGCCATTGAAATAATTAAAAAAAATTTCGATACAAATATAAATTGGGGCGATTCATTAAATTCAAATCATGAAAGATTCTTAGCTGAAAATTATTTTAATAATTCTTATATATTTGTAACAAATTATCCAAAATTACAAAAACCTTTTTATATGTTAGATAATAAAGATAATGTTACTGTAGAATGTTTTGATCTTTTATTTCCAAAGATGGGTGAAATTTCAGGTGGTTCATTACGTGAATCAAATTATGAAAAATTGAAACAAAAAATTGCTGATAATAATAATAATAATAATAATTTAAATTGGTATCTTGAGTTAAGATTATTAGGTTATTTACCATCAGGAGGTTTTGGTTTAGGTTTTGAAAGATTTTTAGCTTATTTATTAAATATTTCAAATATTAAAGATACAATACCATTCTTTAGAACAATGAAAGATAATATTCAATTATAATTATTTATACTTGTAAATATTTTAATTTAAACATATATATATTGAAAAAGAGATTAATTAAACACACATATTGAAAAAGAGATTAATTAAACACACATATTGAAAAAGAGATCACATTAATCAAAGTCACTTATTCTAAACTACATATAAAATAGATCACTTCTTCCCAAATCGTTAAAATTTTCAATACAAATAAATTTGCCAAATTTAATAAAGTTTTATATTCAAATCTTCTAGAAGTAAAACTTAATCTTCAATTTCCTTCGGCTCAAAAAGAAACAATAATAAAAATTTATTTGTTTCGAAAATTTTGTTTCTTTACAAAAAAAACTCTCCAACAAACAAATTCAAAATATGTCAAATCCAACTGTTTTCTTCGATATTGAAATTGATAATAATCCAATTGGTCGTATTGTCATCGAATTATTTAAAGATGATGCTCCAATAACTGTTAATAATTTTTTACATTTATGTATTGGTGATTTTAAATTTAATGAAAAACCATTAACTTTTCAAAATAATAAATTTCATAGAATTATTAAAAATTTTATCATTCAAGCTGGTGATTTAATCTTTGGTTCAAATGATCCTTTCATTAAAGATGATAATATAGGTAAAGGTGGTGTTTCAATTTATGAAAATAAATCAACAAATGATAATAATTGTTTTGGTAATTTCCCTGATGAAAATTTAATTGATTTTAATAAACCTTTCCTCTTAGCAATGGCAAATTCAGGTAAACCAAATACAAATAATTCACAATTTTTTATAACAACTTCTTTATCACCACATTTAAATGGTAAACATTCAATCTTTGGTAAAATTTTATTTGGTAAATCAATTATACGTACCATTGAAAATTGTAACGTTGATTCTGATGGTTTCCCAAAATCTTGTATTAAGATAATTAAATCAGGTCAATGGGATAATAATATGTCAATACCAATCTTTAATGCATCAAATGATACAATAGGTGGTGATATATTTGATGAAAATCCCATCGATGATGAAAATTTTAATCAAGATGATTTAAATAAAGCATTTGAAGTTTCAAATATTATTAAAGATTCAGGTTCATTATTATTTAAACAAAAAAAATTTATTGAATCAATCTTTAAATATCAAAAATGTTTAAAATATATTAATGAATTTATACCAGAATTTGAAATTGATTCAAAAAATTTTATTAATTTTATGAATTTAAAAATTAAAATTTATTTAAATTTATCATTAGCTTATTTTAATATTAAAGATTATAATAAATCAATTATTTACATAGATTATATCCTTGAAATTAATGATAAAAATTTTATAATTAATGATATGGATAAATCAAAAGCATTTTATAGAAAAGCAAATTCTCTCCTATTATTAAAAAGATTTGATGATTCATTGAAAAATTTTAAATTATGTAAAGAAATTAATTCAAATGATAAAATTATTGATCAAAAGATTGAATTTACACAAAATTTAATTAATCAAAATAAAGAAAAGACTAAAAAAAATCTTTCAAAATTTTTCCAATGAAAAATTATAATATTATATATCTGTATATATGATTAACGTTCCTTACATAAAATCATCAAGTAAATTTTTAGGTTTTTGTTTTAATATTTTTTTCTTTTCATTAATGTTTTCTTTTACAGATGTACTAAAATCATCAAGCATGTTTTTAGTAATAGGTTTATTTTCATTTGGCATAAAATCATCAAGCATATTTTTAGTAATAGGTTTATTTTCATTTGGCATAAAATCATCAAGCATGTTTTTAGTAATAGGTTTCTTTTCCTTTGGCATAAAATCATCTAAAAGACTCTTAACAACATTATCATTCCCATTAACATTATGTGATTTAATATTTTCATGTGAATCAAATATATCAAATAAACTTGGACGAACTCTATTTGAACTCTTTGGTTCTTCAATATTTGAAATTTTTTTAATCTTATCAATTTTTTGATAATCTTGAATAAATTTCCAATTTTTAACTAATGATAATGATAAATAATTACAACCCATTCTTGAAAGAATATTAACAATTCTTAAGATTAATTTAAATTCATTTTCATTACCTAATTCAATGGATCCAATTAAATATTTATAATTTCTTTTCCTTAAATGTTCATATAAATATAATAACGCAGGATCTTCCACTAAAAATGATTTATTAATTATTTCATTTTCATTAATAATTTTTTTATTATTTTCTAAATTAATTGGTGATGTAACTAATGCTTTTATTGAAATATCTTGTTTCTTTAATTTCCAATAAATGAAACTACTCATCCATCTATCACCATCTTTAATTACATTTGGTAATAATTTTTGTGTTAAAAATTCACCTAATATTGGTCCATTATCACCTTCATAAACTCTACAAACACCAATGGCTAAATCTAAATCATTTAATTGTTTATATAACACATTAATACAATCCTTTAATGAATTAGCTAATAGGAAAAAACTTGCCGCATCAAAATAACGATGTTTACTTAATAAAACAAATGCATTCTTTAAAGCACCAGTCCTCCATCTTGGTAAATTAAAATCATTTTTCAAAAAATTTAACATCTTTTGTTGTTCTGGATGACCAACACTAATTTTCCATAAATTAATTAAAATTTGTTTTTTCTTTAATGCAAGATAAAAAATTGAACAACGTGATGGATCTCTTTTATCATCCTTAGAAAATTCAAATTTAGCAATTTCTTCAAATTTTTTAATTAAATCAATTTCTTTAACCCAATATGAAATTTTATATTCACATGCTTTTTCCCAGGATAAAATATTTGAATTATATAATGATAATAATAATTCTTTATTATCAGAATGTAAAGCCCATGAAACATCTCTCATTAATAAATGTTTTTGAATTTTTTTATGTGATAAAAATAATTTAACACCAAGAATAAATTTAATACCATTAAAATCAATTATAGATTCATTTTTAATAATTTCTTCAACAGCTTCAATGACAGTAATTAATGTAATTTGTTGATGACGAGTTAAATATGGTAATGTTAATTTTGTTAATAATTCACAAAGATTAATGGCAACAATTTTATTAAATGTTGGATATGGATCAGGAAAAACAGGTAAAATATAATCTTTATCTCTTTTAATTAAAAAGTTATCTACATCAATGTCTAAAGTTGATGGTAAATTTGTTATAATATCCTTTGAATTAAAATCAAGTTCCCTTAATTTTAAAAATAATCTTAATAATAATTCTTTAACTAAATTTAGTTTATTAGCATATAAAGCTTGAATTAAAAATTGAGGATGATAAACTGGTAATGGACCATTTAAGACACTATTTAAACTAATAATATCATTAGATAAAATTTTTCTAGAACCAATAGATGTATAAGTGAATGAATCATTTAAATCTAATGATTTATCTTTAATATAAAGTTGATTACCAGATGCAACAACAAAAGTTCCATTTTTTAACCAGATTGAATCACCAATATCATGAGCTGTATTTGATGTAATATCAATTTTTTCAATTGGTAAATAACTTGGAGTATTATTAGTATAATCATATCTTAATTGAGTATATAATAAAGCATAACCAGTAAAACCAATAGAAACAATACTTTGACCTTGTTCTGTACTTGTCCAATCGATATCTTTAATAATTTCATTAAATGTTTCTTCATATTCTAATACACCTCTATTAATATCCCAAAATGACATCTTTTGACCAGTAGAATCAACAATACATAACTTTCCAGTAGATGAACCTTTCAAAAACATTGGTTTATCAATACCTGAAATTAATTCATGTTCTGTATGCCATTTAATACATTTTTTATCATAATTGACAATTGCTTTATATGTTCTTACGATACCAGATGTCGATACAACGGATAACAAAGGTCTATTACTATTAAAAGTTGAATGAACTGGATCAATAATAGAAATTTTATGAATATCATCATTTTCTTTAAAGATTAATGAATTTGATTCAACTTCAAATATACCTCTATTTAAAGAAACTTCAAAACCTCTTGTTGAACCATCAGAAAATACAATTTCAATGAAATGTCTTTCATGATTATGTTTAGGTTCAGGTGTATTTAACATTAATACAGGTTCAATATTTTCATCATTCGTTAAAGTATATTCAACTTTTAATTTTGATGATTTATTATTTATACTTAAATGTTTTGGACATTCCCAAGCTTGAATCTTATTATTTTCTAATAAACAAATTAATAAATTACCCTTTTCATGTATAACAGATAATTTTATTGGAACTTCAGTATAAAGGATATTTTTTAAAAACAAGGATGTTGAATTGGTTGAAATTTGTGTTGGTATCCATAAACAATTTTCAGAAAATCTTGAAAGTGTTAATAATGCTTCACCATCACTACTTCTTTCAACTTTTTGAATAGATTTATTATGACCAGTAAATACATGTTGTAATTTGAAAGTATCATTTTTTCCATTATTATTTAATAAATTTGGTAAATCTATAGTAGAATGTCTAATTATACCTCTTAAATTATGTAAAAGAAATGATATCTTTGAATTCATATTATCATATGGTTTAAATTCACCGAAATATAAAAAAATTGGATCTTTTATGAAAGAAGGATATGGAATAATTCCTGAACATAATTTTTTTTGAGACATAGGTTTTGGTGGATCTATTGATAAATTTTCTAATGAATGAACTTCATATTTACCTGAATTTGCAATTGTTAGGACAATTTCAGGTTTATTTTTAATAAAATAATCATATTGAGAATCATTCTTTGGAAGACAATGTTCTAAGATCCAATTATCAATAATAAGACAATATTTTTGTTCATCATTTAAATTTATAGAACCCCAATTTTGTACAGTCTTTTGACCTTTCTCCAATTCATAACAAGACCAAATTCTTAAAGTCTTATCAGCACAAATTGAATAAAGTATTTGAGTGTTATTTATTTCATTTGTTGTTTTCCATCTAATTGCTGTGACAAAATTTGGATGAGGTAATAATGATAAATTAAAGATATCTTGTTCACCACTAATTGAAATTCTTTTCCATAATTTAATTGTCTTATCAAATTTACCAAAACTTGAAATTAATTGTGAATCCTGTGATATTGTTACGAAATAAACAGGTTTTGGTTGTCTCTTGTTCCATAATAAAATTGGAATATAATTACCAAATTCATCTTTAATTTTCCAAAATGATAAAAAATTTGAACCCAAGATAATTTCATTATTCAGACCCCATTTTAGTGAGTTTATAATTGATGAATCATGAAAAATTTTACAACAAAATGACCATTTTGGATTTTTCATTACTTGGTGAATTGGTTTATAGATATTGACTTGATTACCAAATGAAACAGCGATAAACCCATTATCCTGATTGATGTCAACTGCATAACAATCAGATTCTAAATATAGAGTTTGTAATCTAGTAAATAAATTTGATAGAATGATTAGATTATTACCGGAACAGTATGTAAAGATAGTATGATTTTGCCATATGGCTTGGCACATCGTTTGAGGTGTTTCATTGGGACGACCTGGAAGAAAACTTAAAGTCATTATCTAACAGAATGATTGCAAAGTTTGCAGTTTAATATTCTGGATGACTATTTGTATAGCTTACAGTAATTTGTTTATGCTCTATTGCGACCTTGTTTAGATAACCAATATAGCATAAACAAATTGTAAAACAAACACGCGAAGCATTAAGAAAGCCTTAAAGTTGCAAGAAACAATCGTCAATATAAATTTATAACTAGATAAGAAGGTGATAATTAAGTATGGGTGCTAGTTGTAAAGATCAGAAGAAGGCGGTTGCCATTTGTCTGCAGAGATCTCCGTGTGTTATGATTGAAAGACACAAACCACAGGAGTGTTTAGAGAATCCAGCTTTACAGAAGGAGCTGCCTGAACTTTGTATTGCTCAAATGAAGGCATTCTTAGAGTGTAAGACAGGTATGGTTGATATGACAAAGAGATTGAGAAATAACGCACCTTTATCGACAGGAAAGTATGATGAACAATACGAGAATTTGTGCAAGGGCAAGTTTGATCCCAGAGAAGAAATGCATAAATTAGATCTTTTAAATAGTTCTCAAAAGGATTAGAGAATAGTGACCTGTATATAGTGAGTGTGAAACTCCATGCTGTGCTAATAGTTGTGAAAATTATCTTGAGAGATATGGTTTATAATTGCAATATATATTCTCTATCTACTGTATATATGATTCAAGAATTGACAGTTTTAGTTAAATTTTGTAAAACGAAACCATTCCTACAAAGAAACTGCAGAGAGAACAACAACATTGATAGAAAAAGAGAAACATTTCATTTAAAACTTTTTTTTTACTACTTTCTTTGTATTTTGTTGATAATTTATAAGGCTTCCGAAATGGAAAATATAATTGAAGGTTTATCGGTACACATAAATTAGTCAATCAGTGTGAATAGCAGAATCAGTGACACATCGAAGTTAAATATTATGGATGAAAATGATTTACAGAAAAGTCTTGGGTTAGTTAATGTACTATCTCAAAAATCTCTGGAAGATAAGATTGAAAATGACGTTGAATCAATGACTAAACAAAAATCTATTGAACAAGAACAAATAAGATTGGAAAGATGTAATAATTTATTAGATAAACTTTCATCTCAAAAGAGACTCCTTGAAAGAAGATTTAACGCTGCAAATAGAATATCTGTTAGAAACAAATTAAAAGAAGATATTAAAAGACTTGAATCAACCGAAATTCAATCTGCCAAGAATGATTTAAATGATATTAAGATCCGTTTAAGAGAACTTCAAAATGATAGAAATAATTTAAAAAATTATTTGAAATCAGATGAAGGAAGGAAACCAGATGAATCGGAACATGATTTCCTTGTGAGAACAGGTAAAATCACTGCATTTGGTTCAAAGACTGGATTTACAGTTGAAAAAAATGATGAAGTAACCATTGAAAATCAAGGTAAGAAGGATGAAGAAACTTTAGATTTTGAGAATGCAAATCAACAAATGGTAGAGAATTTAATAGATGAAGATTCAAATGAAAGTGATTATAATCCAGAGAATGAAGATGATGAACTACCTAATAATGATGATGATGATGATGATATAGATATAGATATTATAGATGATTTAAAAACTGATTTAAAAACTAAATCAAAACCGAGTGAAGCAATGGATGATGGTGATGAATATGAATATCAAAAAAGATTAAGGCGATGGATTGAGCAAAGATCACACGATAGAAAAAATGATAAAAATTCTAACTTACCAGAATGGAGAAAACCTCATCCGCATATTCCTGATGCTAAATTAAATGATATCTTTAAGATTCCAGGTGATATTTTTTCATTATTATTTAATTATCAAAAGACCTGCGTTCAATGGTTATACGAATTATTTCAACAAAGTTCAGGTGGTATAATTGGAGATGAAATGGGTTTAGGTAAAACAATTCAAGTAATTGCATTTTTAGCGGCACTTCATCATTCAGGGTTATTAGATGGACCTGTTATTATAGTTTGTCCTGCAACAGTTATGAAACAATGGGTTAATGAATTACATCATTGGTGGCCTCCATTTAGAGCTGTAATTTTACATTCAATTGGTTCAGGTATGTCAGGAAAGAAAAAAATTGATGAAAAGAAATTTGAAGAAATGTTAATGACATCTAATCCAGATGAATTTTCTTATGATGATTATAAAAATTCACAAAAGACAAAATCCGCAATGGAATCTGATATAAATTTAGTTCGATTAATTGATAAAGTCGTAACAGATGGTCATATCTTAATTACAACTTATGTTGGTCTTAGAATTCATTCTGAAAAATTATTAAATGTTAAATGGTCCTACGCAATCTTAGATGAAGGACATAAGATTAGAAATCCAGATTCAGATATATCATTAACTTGTAAAAAATTGAAAACTCCGAACAGAATTATCTTATCTGGTACACCTATTCAAAATAATTTAAATGAACTTTGGTCACTCTTTGATTTTATTTTCCCAGGAAAATTAGGAACTTTACCAGTCTTTCAACAACAATTTGTAATGCCGATTAATGCAGGTGGTTATGCTAATGCAACAAATTTTCAAGTGCAGACAGGTTATAAATGTGCAGTAGCATTAAGAAATTTGATTTCACCTTATTTATTAAGAAGAGTAAAAAGTGATGTTGCTAAGGATTTGCCACAAAAGAAAGAAATGGTTCTTTTTTGCAAATTAACTCAATATCAAAGAAATAAATACCTTGAATTTTTAAATTCAAATGAATTGACTCAGATAAAGGGAGGTAGACGTCATGTTTTGTATGGTATAGATATTTTAAGAAAAATTTGTAATCATCCAGATTTAATTGACAGAGATCAACTTCACAAAGATCCAACTTATGGAAATCCAAAACGTTCTGGTAAAATGCAGGTTGTAAAACAATTATTACAATTATGGAAGAAAGAAAATCACAAGACTTTATTATTTACACAATCCAGACAAATGTTAGATATCCTGGAACAATTTATATCATTTAAAGATCCTGATTTACAAGACATCAAATATTTAAGAATGGATGGAACGACAAACATATCCAGGCGACAATCGCTAGTAGATCAATTTAATAATGAAGATTTTGATTTATTTTTACTAACTACACGAGTTGGTGGATTAGGTGTTAATTTAACCGGAGCAAACAGAATTATTATCTTTGATCCAGATTGGAATCCATCAACAGATATGCAAGCACGTGAAAGAGCATGGAGAATAGGTCAAAAGAGAGAAGTCTCTATATATAGATTGATGGTTTCAGGTTCCATTGAAGAAAAAATTTATCATAGGCAAATTTTTAAACAGTTTTTAACCAACAAAATTCTTACTGATCCAAAGCAAAAAAGGTTTTTTAAGATGAGTGAATTGCACGACTTATTTACTCTTGGTGGTGATGATGGTTTAGCCTCCGAACAATTGGCTCAGGAAGTTGGAAAACATACACAGTCACTAAAAAATTCTAAAAGTGAAGAAGGTGACGATTTCGAGCAGGTGGCCAATATTACTGGTGTTTCAAAACTTGAAAGTTTTTACAATTCAAAAGAGAAAAAAGAAAGTTCGAAATCAGAAGATGATAGATTAATGGAAGGTTTGTTGGGTGACGAAAATAATTTGGAAAATATTGCTTCTCACGATGAAATTGTTGGATCTCATATGAAATCCTCAACTTCTTTGAATATGGTCAAGAGAGAAGCTGATAGAATAGCAGAAAGTGCATTAAAAGTTTTAAGACAATCTCGAAAGGCAACAAAAAAATTTGACATAGGTACACCTACTTGGACAGGTAAATTTGGTCAAGCTGGTAGAATCACAAAAGTTAAAAGGAAAATGAAGTCGAATAACAAAAAATCCATCGGATCGGCGGATATTCTATCCAACATAAGGAAATCTCAATTACAGAACACTGAACCTCGAGGATCATTTGATCAGGATACAACTAAAAAAAACGAAAAAACTTTGCTGCTGATAGAAAATTTCTTAAAAAGTAAGAAAAATTATATTGCCACTTCCTCTGATATTATTCAGCATGCAGGTGTAAATATGTATGAGCAAGAAGATGTTATTAAAGTGCGTGCTTTACTGAAAAGTATTGCCACATATAACAAACTTAAAAAAGGCTGGGAATTGAATAATGAATTCAAAGAGTGATTTACTTTATGACTGGTTGTCACATGCAAGTATCTTTGTTCCTTTAATGATGTAAATATGCATAAATAAATAAATTTTATAAAAGACACTTTATGTAATAAAATATATAATAATATCCTCTAATTGTCCTGTAAGTACTTTTTTTTTCTTAACGAAATCCAAAACCTTCGGATTCCGTTATGGCTAGCTTCAATTTCTTTTCCAATTTATTCTTTGAGCTATAATCCCAAAGTCCTAGATCATTGAAGCATGTATGAGCAATTGGTAATGAATCACTATCTTTCTTTCCCAACTTACTAATTTTAAATGCTAGTGTTGTAATTCCTGTCGCAGGAACTTTATTTGAACTAGTAACAAATTGAAGTAGTTTACCTTGTAGTTTATAATCCCAAGTATCTATAATTTCCCAAAACCATTGAATTACTTGTGAATCATCATTGAACCCACCTTGATACTTGGTTACTGAACGTAACATTTGAAAATCGTATTTGGTTTGTTCGTCATCGCCACATAAAATTCTTTCTAGCTCTTCTGAATTGAATAACTTTATTGAGTCACAATCTCCAAAGACTCGATTGAATCCATCCATAAATCTTTCAAATTGAACTTTAATTGATTTGTTAAGATAAAAATCTACCCATAGTTTGATAAATTCATGTTTATTTTCTTGTGTGACGTCAATTTTAGAACCACCTGGACAAAGTTCCGCAGTGAAAACCTCTTTGTGTGATTCTTTTGAACCGCTTTTCTTGACTTTTCGTTTTGTATTATCTTTAATAGTTGTCTCAAAAGTTAATCCAAAAATTTCTGTGAAATCATCTCCTTCATAATCTAGCATTTTTTGTAAATTTCTAGCAGTTTCTGGATAAATCTGGAAGTAATCATTATAATTTAATTTTTCATTAAACATTTTTTTGTAAAATGAACTTGGAAACTGTAACCCTAAAATATTTCCATTAAATGTTGCCAGACCAATAACAACACCAAATAAATAATAATATTCTTCACGACATGCTCTATTTGCCTTTTCAAAAGTGGATGGATAAATGGAAAACCAAAGATATCTACTCTCGGGTACATAATCAAATAAACCATTTCTCGGATTGAAAAAAGATCTTGTTAATAACATAAACCATTCTTTTCTTAAACCACCGGCATCTATGCCTGGTTCATGAACAAATTCTATCCTTAATGATTTTAAAAGATCACCTTGATGTTCTTTAATACATTTCAGAGAATCGTTAGCTATGAAATCTCTACGAACTCTAATCTTAAAGTATACATCGATTGCTTTTCCTTTATCAATTGAATGCAAGAAAGCTCTCTCAGCTTCAAATTCCATGATTTTTCTTGTTTCATATTCCATAATTGATATTTTAACACCTAAGGACAATAAAAAAACATAATTTCCGAAAGAAAATTTTTTTGATTCAATTTCTGTATTGTTCCATTCTTTTAAAAGTTGTGCAGTACTACTTTTTTTCTCCATTCCTCTCCAAACATCAAAATCTTTCTTGTAATCAAGAAAATCTAACATCAAATTATAAAAACTACTTGATTTTAATTGATTATTTTCATTATTAGAAAAAAATTTTCCAGTTCTTTTTGAATTAGTTGAAGAATAGATCATCATTAATTTACACGCAGATTTTATGTGCCAATTATTTTCATATTGTGAAGATTTAAATTTAAAACCTCTTGAAAGCAAAGTTTTACCACTATTATCATATTCCACCATTTTTATATCATTAAAATTTTCATTCCAAACTGCATCATTTAACGAATTAGTATCTGTTGCTGTGACTATTTCACTTGGTATAAATGATTGTCTTTTTTTGTTCATAGGAGTATTAAATTTTCGTTCTTTTTTAACTTCAAGATACATAATACGTGTTAGTTGATAGTTTAGATATAAATTGATGGTCTCTACGTGGTATAAAAATTTTTTCTTCTTTAAGGACATTAAATGACAAAGAAAATCCGCATAACATGGATATTTGGCACTGTTCGATAAATAACCAATACATCTTTTAGTAATTTCATATAAAAGTGCTTTTATTTGATTAGAATCGAAACTATTTGTAACTTGAGATGTTAAACAATGTCTAATAAAGGGAATCTCCCAAATTATAAGTAACCATCGTACAGATTTGATTCCATATTCTGGGTTTTTCAAAAGATCATTACAAGCACATAACATCCTATAAAACGGTCTTCTTGTAGGTAATTTCATTATAAGTTGAAAGAATAGAGATAGCTCTGAGTAGTTAATGAGTACATTAGAATTACTAACGTCTGGGATGAATGATCTATTCAAGATTTTTATATTATGGAAACAGTCACTTAAATATCGAGACACTGGTTCTAAAGCAGTGTATCTGGCTTCTCGATCAGTTAATTTCTTCTGACTTATTTCATCGTTACATTTTTTAATAATGTTTTGTAATTGAGATGTCGAGCACACTAAAGTATCATATCTATTAGACGTATCATGATTAACAAGTTGAGAAGTTTCTAGTATATTTGTAACTCTGCAAACGCCGCACTTGTATTTTTTCATGTCCTTAGCAATAAACAAACTTGTACCACAACATATACATTTAATCAGTTTCGACTTAGTAGGGTCGCATTTGATAGTTAACCTTTTCTTACTCTTATTAGCGGGACAAGGTTTGGAGAGTACTTTTATCTCTTTTTTCTTAGTAGTCTTTTTCTTTTTCTCTAATCCGAATACCATATTGTATTTAATAATTCTTTTGCATGTAAAACTTCAGTAAAAAATTTAGTTTTAGTTCCAGTCTGCATTAATTTCAAACTGAATCTTTCTTTTCAAACAATCTGTTTTATCAGATGTAAAAATTCACAAAGTCAAAAGGGTTTTCTTCTCTTGAAGGGTGACTTGTTTTTGTTTTCTTAATGAAAAGGGTTCAACATCTCGGAGATTTTCGAGCAAAAAATGCGAAAAATTAATTTTAATATACGATTAAATGAAATTTTACAACAAATTACGCTGTTGAAATAAATGAAGTTGTATTGATTCCATTTTGATTTAAACCAATTGAGTTGTGTGTTTTTGGATGATCTGTTGTGGCTAGTACTAATTTCCAACTTTGATCTCTTAATTACGTGAACTGACACATTTATAGTACGAAAACAAAAACAAAGGACTTTATTCTTTAAATGCATATTACATAATTACGGAAGTACAGATATGACAAATAATATAATTTTAAATGAGTTGAGTATGGAAACCGCAATTGTAACCAGTTTTATGCTTGATGAGCATACTTTAGTCGTTGTAGAACCAGAGTGCATTCGTACATGTGATATACGACTAGGTTTTGATTTGTCAGAAATGAATATAACAAGAGCTATAGGTTATAACGTTGCCGCTACTTTTTACCGTGAATCAATTAGTGGAAATCGTTATATTCTTATTCTAAAACAAAATGGGAAATTAGAAGTTTTAAATTTTTCATTGAAAACAATTGATACTATTAATACTGGTATATTGCAAAAAGATTGTAACTATGAAAGGTTCTTCCTTATCGATGAAAAATTTAATAGAATATTTATTAATCTTGAATACAATTGTATATATCAGGTCGATTTTCATTTTAAGGACTCGGTTTTTGCTTTTCTTAAAAGTAATAACATGCCATACTCAATTCAACAATTAAATTCAAAAATTTTAACTATGGAATTATCATTAAATTATGATGTATATACTAATGAAGAATTTCAATCAATTGCTATCGTTTCTAAAAATGATCAATCACAGAAATTTTTTTTCAATGTCATATATTGTAAGAATGTAGAATCTAATAAAATTGAAAAACAATGGGATATACTGATATCTCAGGAAGAAATGAAACTCTTTGGTGATGATTTAAAACTAGACAACGAGAATAATGTTGTTGTTATGAAATCAGTACCCAACATTGGATATTTCATCTTTACGCCTTTAAATATATTCTTTTGGGGTATACCAAATGGTTTTGAAAATATTATCAATGGTAAATCAATAAAAAAATATTATAAATTTGAAGGAGTTTTTTCTAAAGAGGACATAATTAAACAGAGTAATAGTTTAGGATTGCAGTTGAACGTATTATTAGACTTGAAACCTGATTTTCTTCAATTTACAATATTTTCAAATAATTTTGATAAAATAAATATACAACTTGACAAAATTCAAGAAGATGAAGAAGAATATATTTTATATTGGGGAAATTTTAAAATTTCAAAGGATAAACTAATTAGCCAAGATGAAAAATTTAAAAATAATGAACAAATTGAAAAAATGTTTTTTTTCCCAAATAATAATGCTTATCTTCTTCAAAACAAATTTGGTACTTTAACTTGGAATTTATTTAATAATGATTTGAAAGAAAAGAAAACAGCATATTCTAAAAATAAGTTTTTTTATTCTAATATATTTGATCAAAGATTGCTACGTACAGGCATTGATATAAAAGGAAAAGGATTTCTTGAATATGAATATATGTCATATAAGAATTTTTGCCAAATTCACATGATTTACAAAGTATTGGTTCCCATCACATGTATGTGGAATACATCTAATGGTGAGATCTGGTGGAAAGATTTGAATGAAAATTTTTGGAATAATGGTAAGAAACATGATACTGATAATATTCCTTTTAATCATCTGTCGAGAACAGGTAACTTTGTTAAAGACGCAAATATTGTAAAATATTGTAATGTATGGGATTCAAAAGAGGATGCGATTTGTATGTTAACGAATGAAGGTTATATTAAATGGAATATCTTTGAAAAAAATCATGGTGTCCAGATTGGAAATTTAATTGATGAACGTTTGGACACATGTCTTTTATATTCTAGAGACTCTAAGGATGGGAATAATATCACTATTTGTGGTGCCGGTCATACCATTGTAATTATTAAGGAATATGGCAAAAATGTTCACACCCATGCTATTAAAAATGATTTAAATCTTTTAGTATCTATTTTTTCAATTGAATTTAACTCCAAAATTGTTTTATTTATTACAGACGTTTATGGGAAAGTTTATTTAATTGATGGTGAAACTTTTGAAATTTTAGATGAATTAAATATCAATTTTCATTCAGCAAAAGTGACTGGAATTCCCAACAGTGAAATAATTGTAATTTATTCGAGGGATAATTGTATATTGTTAACTCCTGATAAAGGCTATGAAAAAAAACTTTGTATGAATAGAATTGATTTACCATTTTCAATTAAACAATTGTATCCTTGTTTTTCCAAGAAAAACGTTTTATACATGGTGACAATGGATAATAAGATTTATGAAGTTCAATTAGATTCTTCTGAGCCTACATATACTCACAATTATGCAATCAATCGAATTTTAACTAATTTTATTATTGATAAGATAATTGTATTGCCATGTTCTACAAGATATGTCTTTTGTTCATATTTTGAACAATCTAATATTGGAATCAAGACAAGTGGTTTATGTGTCTTTGATCTTTATAAACAACAATTTACAAAGAGTAATGTTATAATTTCATCAATGTTTCCAGAGACTACAATTTCTGATATTATACCAATATCATATGAAAGAAAAAATTTTCAAAATTTAAATAAAATAAATAAACAAGAAATTTTATTTGGGAAACAATTAATCTTTTCACAATGTTTTTTAGTATCATTAAGTTATGAAATGTCAGAATTTGAAAATTCTAAAAATTTATTATTAATTTTATTTGATGATGAAAAGGGTTTAATTGAATTAAAGTTTGGTATTAATACAGGTTATGATATAAGTTGTCTTTGTAATTATTATGAAAATTTTTTTTTAGTTTGTGGAGAATATATTGAATTATTTAAAATTGATTATTCTGTGAAAGAAGATTTATTTAAAATAGTTAATGTTTCAAATAAATATTATTGTGGTGGATTTTTAAGAGATATTGTAAATATTGGTGAAATGGTAATTAATGATGATAATGAAAGTTATCATAAAAGGAAAAGATCAAAACTTTTATTATCTAATATTTTTTGTGATAGAATAATTGGTTTAGATTTTTTCAAAGGATTTATTGAATTTAACTTAAATGTAAACCGTTCATTAGATGGTGATGAATATAAATTTGTAATAAATCCTGTTATAACTTCAGAAAAGCATTTAATAGTAAGTGATATTTCAAGGGAATCGTTAGTATCACATTTTAAATTTAAAAAAAGTGATATGGTAAATTGGTTTATTTTATGTTGTGAAGATAAGAAAATTAAAATATATCTTGAAACGGATGATAATAATTATAATCTAACTGAGTTTTATTTACCTAGTCAAGTAACTAATATTGAGATAATTGAAGATAATTTAAATAAAAATAGAGTTAAAAAAAATTTATTAAAGATTAAAAATTTAGTAAATTTATTTATTATAACGACGAGAAATAATGGAAATTATTTAATTAGTTCATTATGTGATAAAGATATACCGAGAGTTTGTATGAAATCGATGATTTTAGAAAAACAATTAAAAGCCATTGGAGTAGTTGAAGATGATGATAGTGAAGATGATGATGAAGATGTTAGTCCTTCTTTCTTTGACAATAGAGTATTGAATAATGACTATTTAAAGAGGTGAAAAAAAAAAAAGGATATAATTTATTTATGATTTATATTACAAAAGAAGATGATAATATATATATATATAAATGTAAGTTTATAAGATAGAAATTTAATTTGTTAAATTTGAAAACTTTCACTTAAATTAATAAAGTTTCAATCTTATCCTTAACAGCATAAATTTGGTTTTTGATAGCAGAAGCATCGTTTGTGGTAATAGAAGCAGCAATAACTGGTCTAGAGACACCACAAGCTCTACCTAAAGCGGCTCTTGATGGAACAAAGACGTATGGAACATTTTTATCTTCACATAATAATGGTAAATGTAATAAGATTTCGATAGGTTCACAATCAGCAGCCATGATAATAAATTCAGAAATACCACGGTTTAAAGTCTTGGTAGCTTCGTTAGCACCTTTCTTTAATTGTCTTAAGTTAGTAGCTTGTTGAACAACATCTAAGATTTGTTGAGTTAAAGCAGCATCAGCTAATGGGAAAGCTTTTGGATTTGGGGCAGACATTTTTATTTTTAATATATTATATAAAGTTCAATGATGGAGATTCCAAGTTCCTTGCAATGGATAAGTAAAAGCTCGCTTGAATGAGGATCTTGAAAGAAGAATAAAACAAGCAATAAATAGTGGTTTGTAATAATAAAAAAATCGATGAGCAACGGTTTTTAAATGAAAATTTTCCGAGATTTTTTGAAAAATTCTCAGAGCCGTTTCTTTTTCTGGAAACATCACTTTTCACGACTGCAAATTTTGGAGACGGGAAAATGAATGATATTGATGAGTTGGTGTTGATTATGTTTGCATGGTTCTACTATTTGAAGTAATTCAGTTGTTTCTTTGAAGATGTTTGCGTTTGCTTTTGTGATTCGTTGTGAATTACTTGGGCGGCTAGAAATTTGCAGTTATAAAAAGTGTTTTTTTCTCAGGAAGAAACGAAAATTTGTCTGGTTTCATTGCACATGTATAACAGAATGAGAAATAAAACTTACCACAACGATTTATCAATTGAGACTGCCTTCTCATGCGTACAGAATATCGTACCGCTTAACAGACTAATTTGTTACCGTTTCATTCTACTTTTACTTTGCCGTCTACCTCCTCTTAGCTGTCTATTTCTTTTCTCAGTACAAAGGTCTCCTTAAAACATGAACATCATGATGAAATCAACCGCTATAGAACCCCATTAAAACACTGCGATCACATCGAAGAAGCTCTCAAATACTCTCAATATTGCAACTTTCTTAACCAGCATTTTGCGAGCGGGTAAGCAACTCCGAGATTCTTAGTGGATGAACAACTTACAAAATCAACATTTTTAAAGATATCGCGGTGGCTATAGCAATCATTCTATAAGACTCACCAATCATAATAGCTATTATAAGGGCCTTCTTTTTAAGGATAGAGTAACATTTAATTATTTTTTTTTTTGCTCCTATTATACTACGTTATAAAACAGCGTACAATTTTTCAATTACAATTTGTACGCAATTACATTAAAATAAAGATATGGCTAAAACATATTCACCCATTGAAGCTAATGAAATAGATTCTGAATATAATGATACATCAAATTTACCAAAAAAAATTTCTGAAACACAAAATTTTGATGAATTTATTACAATAGATAGAATATCTGAAGCGAATAATCCTATTGAACCCTTTTATACTCAAGAAAGATTTACATTTAAATATATAACTAATAATAATTTATTTTGGCAAAAGAGTAAAGCTTTCATAACATTAACATTAATTGCAATCTTAATTGGTTGTTTTGCTGGTTTTATTCAAATTTTAACTGAAACTTTAGTTAATTGGAAAACTGGACATTGTAAAAGATTTTGGCTATTAAATAAATCATTTTGTTGCGTTAATATTGTTTCAGAAATTAAAAATGACAAAAGAAACATATTTTTAACGAAAAGACAAGAAATGGAATGTGTCGATCAAGGTTTATGGATAAATTGGGAAGGTTATTTATTACCATTTTTAATTTTTACTACATTATCATTAATCTTTGGTACTATAAGTACTCTTTTAGTTAAATATATTGCACCATTTGCAACAGGTTCTGGTATTTCAGAGATTAAAGTTTGGGTCTCAGGTTTTAAATACAAGGATGGTTTTTTAAGTGGTTTAACTTTAATTATTAAAAGTATAGCATTACCATTAGCCATTGCATCCGGTTTAATGGTTGGTAAAGAAGGTCCATCCGTACATTATGCAACATGTTGTGGGTTTCTCGTTTCAAAATGGTTATTAAAAGGTTCTTTAACATATTCTTCACAATTTGAATATTTAACAGCAGCAAGTGGTGCAGGTGTTGCTGTGGCATTTGGTGCACCCATAGGTGGTGTCTTATTTGGTTTGGAAGAAATTTCATCTGCTTCTGAATTTAGTCCAAAGACACTTTGGAAATCTTATTATATTGCTTTAGTAGCAGTAACAACTTTAAAATGTATAAATCCATTTAGAAATGGTAAAATTATTTTATTTAATGTTACTTATGATAAAAATTGGAAAGTATTAGAAATTCCAATTTTTATCTTAATTGGTGTATTTGGTGGATTATATGGGAAATATGTTAGTAAATGGAATATTAATTATGTTCATTTTAGAAAAAATTATTTAAAAGCATGGCCAGTTCAAGAAGTTATTATCTTAACTGTCTTAACAAGCTTAATATCATATTTTAATGAATTCTTAAAATTAGATATGACTGAAAGTATGGGTATATTGTTTCATGAATGTACTCAAAATGATACAAATTCTGTATTTGCTCATAGATTATGTGATTTAAATGAAAATACAAATTTTATGAGTTTTTTAAGAATTTTTTCATCTTTATTTTTAGCTACAATAATAAGATCATTATTAGTTGTTGTATCTTATGGTGCAAAAATTCCTGCTGGTATCTTTGTTCCATCCATGGCTGTTGGTGCAACATTTGGTCGTGCTGTTAGTATATTAGTAGAAAGATTTATTACCGGTAATAATGTTATTATTCCAGGTGCTTACGCATTTTTAGGTGCTGCTGCTACATTAACTGGTATTACAAATTTAACATTAACTGTTGTTGTAATAATGTTAGAATTGACAGGTGCATTTATTTATATTATTCCAACAATGATTGTTGTAGCTATTAGTAAAATTATTTTAACTACATCAGCATCAAATGGTGGTATTGCAGATCAAATGATCTTTGTCAATGGATTTCCAATATTAGAATATGAAACAGAATCTGATGAAGAAGATTTTATGAAGAATTATCAAGCAAAACAAATGATGACTACTAATTTAAGAACTTTAAATGAATCGATGTATTTATCTGATTTAGAATCTTTAATATATAATACATCATCTGATGAACTTGTAAATGGATTTCCTATTACTAAAGATGATGATAAGATGGATTTAGAGAAAAGATGTGTTGGTTATATTTTAAGAAGAAATTTAGTGACAAAATTAATTCAACTGCAGGTCAGTAGTGATGAAGCATCAAATACATTAGTTCATTTTACTAAAGATATTTCAGATTCATCAGATGCATTAGAATTGAGTTTCAAAGACATTGTCATTGAACAACCAATTACTGTAAAACCGGAGTGTACCGCCAGTATGTTATTTCGAATGTTTCAACGTTTAGGTTGTAAAACGATTATTGTTGAAGAAGATGGAATATTAAAAGGTTTAATTACAAGTAAAGATATATTAAGATTTTCTAGAACTACACGTAGAGCAAAACATGGTCCAAGTTATATATTTAATGAATCATTAAACCATAAATGTTGGGTCTTTTTAGAGAAAATTATAAATAAATTTTCAAAGACTTGAAGAAAACCAAAGTAATTTCAGTTACACAAAGGCAAACAACATAATACTCTTAATTATAATTTACTATAAAAACACTTTTTTTTGTTTGTAAAATTTTTAAACCAAAATTAATTTCTATTTTATTAATATATATAGATATATAGAACAATTGAAAAATAAAAAAAAAGTTTTTAGCATTATATTATATGATCTTTTTTTTCCATCATATTCCCATTAAATCTGTTATTTAACAGATGACATCTTGAGTAGCTCTAGAATTTAATAATAAAGCAACAATTAAACCATATAAACCTAAAACTTCAGCAAAAATTAAAATTAAAATCATACCGACGAATAATCTTGGTTGTTGAGAAGTACCTCTAACACCAGCATCACCAACGATACCAATGGCAAAACCAGCAGCTAAACCACTTAAACCAACTGAAAGACCAGCACCTAATTGAATGAAACCAGTATATAAAGCTTGTTGTTGGCCTAAGGAATAACAAACTAAAACAGAAACAACTAAACCATAGATGGCAATAATACCAGCCATAATAACAGGAACAATATTTTTAAATAATAAATCAGGTCTTAAGACACAAGTAGCACAAATACCAACACCAGATTTAGCAGTACCGTAAGCAGCACCGAAAGAAGTAAAGATAATGGCAGCGGCACAACCCATGGCACCAAAGAATGGGGCGTAAACAGGACATAAATCACTCATTGTTTATTATAAATTTTAATTAGTTGTTGTTATTATTTTTTTGGTTACTTATTCTAGTAATATATCGAAATCTTAATAATAAAGAATAATCTTATTTCAAACGATAATAGATTTTGCAATAGTTTCTTTTAAAAGATATATAATTGTTGTTATAAAAAGTGATAAATTTATTTAATAAAAGGTTGTAACGCTGATTACTTTAATGATTAACAGATACAGCAATTCTGTTGTTGCAACATCAATTTTCTTACAGTTTCAAAAGCGAGAAAAACTAAAAAGTAAAAAAAAGACAGCCAAATTAATTTCCGGGTAAAATCAACAGTACATCAGTGCACCGCACCAGCATTTGGATAATACCAATCTATGTTAATATATATGATTTATATACAAATGACATTTGTCTTTATTAATTTCTATCATTTAGCTCTTTTGAAAAAACTTTCAATAGAGCCCTGTTTCCTTTTTCCACCGTTCTTCGTTATCTTCTTAGTTGTCTGAGGTAAAGATCTGGTTGAAGTTGGTGTATTTCTTTTGGAAGAAGAGTTATTTACAGGTTTAGGAGTTGTCTTTTGTATTGGTCTCTTGGTGACAATATAACCATCTTCATCTACATAACTACTTGATTCTTCTTTCGCTGTCTCTGAATCCTCGCATTTTTCATTTGGTGCTTCTTGGCTTGAAGGTACAGTAATTGCATTATCATTAGTATTATTATTATTCTTACAGGCTTCCTGTGACAGCTCTAGAAGTGAATCATCAGCTGTGGTATCCAAAAGATTTTCTAATTCTTCTTTTTGAGTTACTTGTTTATCATCTTTTTTTGGTGATAAATTTTTCTCAATTGGTTCTTTTATATCTTCATCATTATCCTCATCGACAAACAATTTATTTAAGTCTTCCATTTGTTCAGCTCTTTTTGGATTATTCTTAGTTCTAACTTCAAATTCTTGTAATCTTCTCTTCTTCAATTCATTTTGTCTTTCAGTTTCTTTATCTTCTCTTTCTTTTCTCATCTTAGCTAATAGTGCAGTAGATCTTAAGCCCATATCTTTCTTTTTTTTTGGAAGTATCTCTTTTTTCAAAATAGAAGGAGTTTCTGGTACTGTTTTAGATCTTGAAGATATATTTAATTTTTGTTTTGATACAATTTCTTTTGGTTCTTCTGATTTTGATCTAATAGGAATATCATTAATATCAATTTTAATTTTATGTGGGTTCTTAATTAACAATTCATCGTATTGATTAATAGTCATATTCAATGGAATAAATTCTTCCATTGGATTAAAGGCATATATAAAAAAATCCATAATATCATCTTCGTTAGTAATATTTTGAAGATCATTAACAACTTTAATAGTACCATTTTTATAACAGGAAATAATAATACATTGAAATTTTACATTTTCAGTTTCTTTATAATATAAATACATGTGTTTTTTAGCTGTAGATGGCCCACATTTAAATTCATGAACTAAATCAGTGAATAAAACTGATTTAACTTCTGTAAATAGTCTATCACTAATAAAATCACTGACTTTTTCTTCCAACATTCTTTTCTCTTGGCCAGAGAATAAAAAAGAACTAGCGTAGTATTTTAAGAATGGTAAAGTTCAAGTTATTAAAATAAAAACAATTCATTACCTCTGCTTTATAATTTTCCATCTCATGTCTTTAAAATAAACGCGTAATTATTAATCAACGCGAAATAAATTTTCTTTACATTCAAAACTATACAAAAAAAATACTATACAAAAGTTACATTATTCATAATAAAACATTTGAATTCTTATTGTATCAATAAGTTCTATTTCTAAAACATAAATTTGCAAAAATTAATCAAATAAAAATCAATTAGCGCCGCTCGGTTTCGATCCGAGGACATCAGGGTTATGAGCCCTGCGCGCTTCCACTGCGCCACGGCGCTTCTAATTGATATTTTTAGTATCTTAATCAATTCCTATAACATTTAGTAACTTATTGTATCTTACCGGCAAAACTGGTCTTTATTAGTTGATAGATATTTTCAATAAATTCTAGTAACACTTAAAAACCTCAGAAAGGTATAAATTGACGTAACCCGTTACTTTCATGTGGTCATTTTCCATTTATTTATATGTAATTTTTTAACACACAGTCTTGGTTACTTATAATATATTTGCTGAATATCGTTATTTGTGTACGACAAAACTAACACATTGCGTTATTCTTAATTGAATTTTGTTAAGTTCATCATTTGTTTATATTACAAAAAACATATAAAATGTTGAACAAAAATAATTTGTTGAATATTTATTTGCTGAATATATTGTTCTTCATATTTTGTTGACAATCTCTAGATCTACTAAAACTATAAAAGGACAATATATTTTACTATTAGTTCATTAATCACTTGACCTATACTTAGATAAAATAAATAGATATATACAAAAGATATATAAATGATATACTTAATCAAGTTCTATTAATTGAACAAATATTTCTACTGTTTACTCTATCTCTCAAGGACCTCAACTTTAAATATTTGTATTCAACTTTTTGTTGCGTTTTTCTAAATAGTGATATTTTTCTTTCAAATAAAAAGCTCAATTAGTAATTCAATTGTTATTGTAATATAATATAAATATTCCAAAGAGAAATTTTATAAATGAACCCAGATCTGACATTACGTCTATGACCCAGTTCATTAAATAATAATTACAAGACTTTTTTTATTTAGTATCTTTGGGATATATTTCATATGTAACGACGACTAAAAAATGCTGAAACGGTACATATATATCCAAGGTACTATTTGTTTGAAGGATATCTTTTGAGATATCAAATTTTATACGTATGCTTATTAGCGAAGCTATAACTACAATGAAAGAAGAAAACCAAAACTTAAGCACATTTTAACGACGTGCAACTTAGTGAAATGAGTTAAGAAAATTTCACTAAAGTATTTTATAATGTCCGAAAAATAACAAAATATCAGGTATAAATAGATCAATTATTCTAGATATTTAGAGACTGGCAGAAATACTCTTTCTATTTTTTGGTATTTATATTTAATATTATTTTTTTATATTTTTTAATAAAACGGAACTTTTAAACTTAAAAAAAAATGAATAAAAAATTAAACAAAATTAACAAGATTACAATGTCATCATTAAAAATTATCTATCTAATGTCTTTTTAATCGTTCAATAGTTTACAAAACATTATGTCCGTTTTTGCACCAAATATCAGATCATTAAAGGAGATAGATTTCACCCTCAGAATTGGTTACAGCTTGTGTCAGTGGCGGAAGGAAATAAAACAGAATTATCTATAAACTTTGTTGCTTGTTTTTTTCACTAACTTTTTTTGGTGAAGATACAATTCTGTTTGTTATTGAATGATTTTTAAAAAAATGACAATTTATTGCTACAAGAAAGACGCTAGCTTTTGCTGCAACTTTAAATTTACTGTTCCGTTACATTTTTGCTTACCATGGATTTCTAAAATTAATTAAAAGTGATAGGGAATTTGAATGACTTCCAATTATTACAAAGAACTGATAGAAAAATTAGGGATTAAATTAAAAACGATCTCTGCTAATCAAGCGCAAACTGATGGTCAATCGCAAAGGCTATTTGTTCTTTAAATCGACTGCTTAAAACTTATGCAGCTACTAATCACAAAATTGGAGCAGATTTTTACCACAATTTAAGCTTGTTTATTATGCAACTCCAAATAGAACGTTGAGGCTATGAGGATTGGAAATAGATTTGAGGTTTATTGCAAATTATCGAAATTAGTAATCAATTATTTACAATAACCTGCACTGTTGTTGAAATGTCTAAATGCGTAAAAACTATAACATTAAGAGCTAAAAATTAGACGAAAATTCAACTACACCCAGTGGATATCAAATTTATGAACACTTTCAAACCTATTGAAATCGATATTTCAGTAGAGATCAGCGAAATTTTTAAAAAATCTTTAACAAAAACTCCAGTTAAAGTAATATTTAATCCAAATTTTAAATTTTAGTTTGAAATTTGGGTTTTCTTCAGTAATATGATACCATCTGAATGAGACTATTAGTTATGTAAGTTGAAAGTAAGTAAATTTCTGTAGAAAAATAATAACTGTTTCAAAAGACTGCTATTATTGGATTTGATTCAAACAAATGTTTCTACATGGAGTTCTGAACAGATAGAAGAAAAGTCTTACATAGAGAATATCTTCATATAAACTACAAATGTTTATATTATATTGTTTAGTACAAAAAGCTTATGTGGTATTAACCAACTGGTGAAATACTACTGTTTATCACTAGTCAAACTTTCTAATATAAAAAATCCATATGAGAAATTCCAAGTGTTCTCTTTCTATTCCTTAGTTTTTTCATACAGATAGTAAGTAAGACTGCGAGTATATTTTTGTGAAAAAAAATGCGCAGTCTTTTGAAATATTTCACTAGTTGAACTTTACAATTTTTAATACTTAAACTACCACGTCTAAATGAATGTTACTCAGAACTAATATTCATCCTAAATATTTCCAAAATTGGTATTGTGACCATCACCATCATTTCTCGAAATAGAATTATCAAAACTAAAAAAGAATGGGGCGAGCTGGGAATTGAACCCAGGGCCTCTCGCATATTTGTGTTATTTAATTAACCCAAAGCGAGAATCATACCACTAGACCACACGCCCAACTTTTTACGATCTTTGTTGTACATTAAAATGGTTAGTACAACAAAGACATTAGTTCAATTTACATGTTTAAGATTACTTAG
>JAMSGN010000029.1:0-26786 GCA_030462905.1 Jamesozyma gamospora
TCTGTGACGCTTGGCACCACCTTTTCCTAAACCTTTACCACCTTTACCTCTACCGGACATTTTATATAATTATATTAATTAGTTTGTTATTATTATTTAGCGTTTTAAGTAATACATAATTAACAATAGAAAAAACAAGAATATTTTGAGACGAGAGAAAACCTGAAAATATCATGCCTATTTATAAGAGATAAAACACCCTCCGACAAGTTTGATTACGGCTTGTCGGAAATTCTCCCCTGATTGTTCTCAAGCAACCAAAAATAACGGTGACCAAATTGCAAATGTCCATACAAACTCTGGCAAAACAAATGTGTTTGTATTGAAACACACAAGTCTGCCCGAAAAACCTGGCACGAAAAAGGTAGAGGCCACGGAAAAAACTGGCATGGATTTTGTCGACTCGGCGCGCAGTGCCGGAAATTTCGCTTCATATCGCTCTCGCCATAGTTAAGCCATGCTGCCGTTTTCGCACTTAACCATTTTTTTTTGAAAATACAGTTGTTTTTGCGGTTTTATTACTGTGTGAGAAACACACTCGTGTAAACAAAAAGAAACTCAACATCAATCTGTACGGAAAACCAAAAAAAAAAGGAGAAACGTTGTCAATTCATTTTTGTGTCGGTGGCAAAACGGAAATTGTTTTCTTGTTACATATATAAACACATCAATTTTTAATTATTTTTAAAATTCCTCTTTCTGTTCTCGCTTATTATTCTTGTATTTTATTTTTAAAAAATATCATCATACCTATCTATAAACTAACCAACAATGGCTAGAACCAAACAAACAGCAAGAAAATCCACTGGTGGTAAGGCACCAAGAAAACAATTAGCCTCTAAGGCTGCCAGAAAATCCGCTCCATCTACCGGTGGTGTTAAGAAACCACATAGATATAAGCCAGGTACCGTTGCTTTAAGAGAAATTAGAAGATTTCAAAAATCTACTGAATTATTAATTAGAAAATTACCATTTCAAAGATTAGTTAGAGAAATCGCTCAAGATTTTAAAACTGATTTAAGATTTCAATCTTCTGCTATCGGTGCTTTACAGGAATCTGTTGAAGCTTATTTAGTTTCCTTATTTGAAGATACTAATTTAGCTGCTATTCATGCTAAGAGAGTTACTATTCAAAAGAAGGATATCAAATTAGCTAGAAGATTAAGAGGTGAAAGATCCTAATTTTAGTCAGTAATGCTTAAAAATAAAATGAAAACAAAAAAAAATCAACTTAATGAAAAAAAAAAAATTAAGGAAAAAGAGATAAGGCATATTCTTAGTAGCTGCATATGAAGCAGTCGTTGTACAATAATGTTTATATATATTTATATATATTTTACGTGATGATATATATTTTTAATATTTTAGTTATTCGTTTGTCATGAATTAAATTATTTCTTTGGTCTTGAGCATTTAAGTAATGTTAAAGTTATTAAACGAACCTTACCGTGTATCATTAACTGCATGACCATTACAACGTTCACAATTACGCTCAATTAAAAGTGACACGATGTAGTTTTCATAGTGTGCTTCATATTTTAGTTTTTTCTGCTATTTACCCTTGTATTTTACCCAACAAATAGTTATATTTATTGTATGAATACATTTATATGTTCTTTTTGGACAGAAGTTTTATAGAATATCATGCTTTAATCTTATCATCTTTTGTTCATTTATCTCACGATTATAATTTACTATTATGAAATAACTTAAAATTATAAAACTGTAAGAAATGCAAAAAATGTGTTATTAAGAAAACTCTATTTTTGTCTTCCAGTATTGTTCTCAAATGTGTTTTAGATATTTAATAAATTATTATTAATCTTTAATTAGTATAACAATGGTTATACTAATATATGAAATTTTTTTTCTTCAAATGGCTTTAAAGGTAACATGCAATCAAATATAATGAGTGTGTATCGATAAAAAATTCAATTGTCTTGAAATCATAAACTTTGTTATTCTTTTTTCACTTAACAGCAGATCTCTTTCAATATTGATGTTCATATAATTGATAACTTTTGTAGCCGTAAACAATTCAAACTAATTATAATCAAAATGGTTGATTGAGTTTTGAAAGTTCTATAAGTTTTTCCATAAAGTAACATTTAATCTCTTTCTCCATAGACAGACACTGTCAGCCTTAAATCGAGGGTCTAATAATGGTCATAACAGATCGAATAGCAAAGTGGATCAATTTTGTTTAAGTTAATCAGTATCTTTTAGAGAAATTACAGAAATACTGTTAAAAGAAGCAGTATTGAAATATGGCAAGGATATCGCAGAGTCTCAGTTTAGCGTTGCGAGCCATTATCCTAGAGGAAAAAAATTATGTAAGTATCATGTCTTTTCTTTATAATATTTAGAAATATTATCAAAATATTTTAAATTCAATTCATGGATTCTTTCATCATAATGTTTTTAATATTGAAGATGTTTTGTCATTTAATAATTTTATGCCGCCTTTATTCTTTATAAAATAAAAAAATAATGACAAGAAATTCCTACCAACAAATTCTGCAATAAATTTAAAAACAAACTCATGGAAAAAAAAAGTGGTAAAGATCTCAAGATGGATCGTTTTAATCATGTTATTAAATTAAGCGAAAAGAGATGTATAGTTAAAATTTGTGGTTTACAAACATTAGAAGCTGCAAATCATGCATTAAATTCTGATGCTGATTTAATTGGTATAATTTGTGTACCAAATAGGAAAAGAACCATAAGACCAGAAATTGCTAAAGAAATTTCTAAATTAATTCATTCAAATGAAAAATTTAATAAAAAATGTCTTGTTGGTGTATTTCGTAATCAATCAAAAGAAGAAATTTTAAAAATTTCAAATGATTATAATCTCGATGTAATTCAATTACATGGTAATGAAAATTGGGAAGAATATCAATCTTTTTTGAAAAAACCAATTATTAAGAGAATTGTTTTTCCTGATGATTGTAATGAAGTTGTAAAAATTTGTCAATTAAATGAACAAAATTGTTTACCATTATTTGATTCTGAAGCTGGTGGTACTGGTGAAAAACTTGATTGGAAATCTATTTCTAATTGGTCTGTTAATGTGAATAATAATGTTAAATTTATTTTAGCAGGTGGGTTAACACCTGAAAATGTTAATGAAGCTATTAAATTACCTGGAGTCATTGGTGTTGATGTTAGTGGTGGTGTTGAAACTGATGGTGAAAAAGATTTTGATAAGATAAGTAAATTTGTATCATATGGTCAAAATTGGTCAAGTATATAATACTAAAAGAATTTTCATTTCTAATAATTTTATAGTCTATATGTTTATAAACATTTATTTTTTTTAAATAGTATACAAAAAGTTATGAAAAAGATATTTGAAGTTGTTTCTTCTTTAATGCATTAGGAAAGTATTTTCACCTTTAATAATTCTATCCTTAGCATTAAGACCAATTGGTTTAAATTCATATTTAATCTTAACATCTAAATCTCTATTATTTCTTTCATTTGGTGAACAAGTTAATTCACCTTTTAAGATATCACCATTTTCACATTCTAAATCATCTTCTAAATAAAAAACAGTTTGTTTCCAATGAGTATATTGTGCATGTGGACCTGTTGAAAATTCAATTGGTTTTTTACCCTTTGGTGATGGAAATTTAATATCAAACCATGAAATTAAACCATTAATCCAATCTTGTCTCTTTGCTTTAATTTCAAATGGAACTTTAAATTTAAGATCATCTAATGTAATTTTATTTAAATCAAATTCAATGATTTTAGTATTTGTTGTATTAATTACATTATTATCTACGGTATCAACTATTGGTTCATTTTTAATTATTGGAATGAATGGAGTATAATCAAAGCCATAAACATCTTGCCAATAATTTAATTTTTCATTTTTATATTCTGAATCTTCTAAACCAGCTAAATGAATTGAACATTTATCAGGGAAAATTAAACCATTATCATTTAAATAATGATCACGAGCATAAAGAACAGTATCTAACATTGATTCATAAAGCAAAAAATAACCCATCCATTCAGAAATGATAATATCAACTTTTTGATAAGGTAATATGACATCTTCTAATTTACCTCTAATTAAAGTAATCTTATCTGACAGACCATTAATGTCAACAATTTTTTTGGCCATTTCAATGATACTTGACATATCTACACCAATGACATGTTTTGCACCATTCTTAGCAGCGAACATTGATAATATACCTGTACCACAACCTACATCTAAAACGATTTTATCTTTAAAAAAATCTTTATTTTGAATGATTGCGTTTCTATATGATAAAGTACGAACAGTATCTTGTAACATTTCTTCATGAATACCATAATGATCATAAGAAGTGAAATAATGTTGTTCAAAATTATTTAAATCATCTTTGTTTGTTGCGGAATCATTAATTGATGTCTTGCTCATTTTCAATCGATTTACTTTAAAAGATGAGTTAGTTAGTTAGTTAGTTTATATGAGAAAGATAAAATAAAGTAAAATAGAATAAAATAAAATTATACAATATAAACATAAAAATTTTTCATTAAATAAAATTTTTCAAAGATTGATTTCCGGGCGAAAAAAAAAAACAAAAAAAAACAAAATGGAAAGCTTTCAATCAAAAAAATTTATTATGGTGATAATCTTATAATTTCCCATGGATCATTTTCTGAGTTACGTTTATATAAGAATCTATCATGTAAACGACTTGGTCTACCTTGCCAAAATTCAATTTCTAATGGTACCACTCTTAAACCACCCCAAAATTCAGGACAAGGAATATCTTCAACGTTTTCGAATCTTTTTTCATTTTCTTTAATTAAAATTTCTAATTCACTTCTATCTTTAATTGGTTTTGATTGTTGTGATGACCAAGCACCAATTTTTGAACCTCTTGGTCTTGTATTAAAATATCTTTCTGAGGTTTCTCTATTAACGAATTCTGTGAAACCATCTATTCTAATTTGTCTTTGTAAATTTTTCCAAAAAAAATTGATAGAGGCATTTGGATTTGATTTAATATCTTTTGCTTTATTTGAAGTTTTCCAATTTGAATAAATGGTAAAACCTCTATTATCTAATTCTTTAAATAATAAGATTCTTGAAGTTACTTTACCAGAAGGTAAATTTGCAGAAGAGAAAGTAATTGATTCTGGAATTAATTCTTTTGGATCATCTTTAGCTTCGTTAAACCATTGATTAAATTGATTAATTGGATTTTTATCCAATTGTGATTCATTTAATTGAAATTTATCGTATTGATAAGTTTCTGGAGCGAAAATGATTGGTTTTTGAGTCTTTTCTTCTTGATTTCCAGTCATTAATGTAATAAGAATGAGTGAGTGAGTGATTATATATATATTTAGGTTCAAGATAAGCAAGAAGTAATAATATTTATTATGATTGAAAATTTCCATTTTTTTTTTTTGGTTGTAAAATAAAAATCTCGAGGAGGGACAAAAGGAACAAAGTCTAAAGTGATTGTGAGTAATTTTAAATTATTAGAAATAAATTAAATTTAGCCAAAAATTTTTTTAAATTAAAAAGATAAATTAAAATATTAAAATATGACAAAATCGATTAATTCTTTACTATATTGAAAATTGTACAGACTTATAACTATGGTGAACAAATCGCACTTATTATTAAAGTATGATAGTTAAGTTCTGTACTGTCAAGGACTTGTGTTTAACCAAATTAAAAATTGTGGTAACACATTTAAAAGTCTTTGAGTTTTTCAAATGGAAAAGAATTGAAATTGAAAATTGAATAAAATTTTAATATGATGAAATATGATTTTAATTGAAGTGATTTAACAATCTTGATAAGATTTCCTTGCAACAAACTTGATTGAGAGATTTGTCTTCATTTTCTTGTTGTTTGCGTGTGGTTTGGTTTGATGTTGTGATTCTGGATGCCAGTAACGAAATCTTCTTAGTGGAAAAGACGAAGAAAATTCTCGATGAAGTTTTGTTGCCGATGAAGAAATCTTGATGAATGTAAAATCTGGGGAAGTTTAACTAGAGAGCGTCACTTTTGACGGTGAAGAAATCGTGAGAAGAAAATCAAAGTGGAACTTTTTCTTGTTAAACATGGTTTCGGAGCCGTTGGAATTGAACCGCTGCCACGGCGGTTTCTGGGGCGGTTTTTTTGCCAAGTTTGAAAGGGCTGACGACGCGCGCAGCCTGCAGTGAAGAAAACCGCGAAGTGCGGGTTTATTCTTCCGTGTGTGTCGCTGCGCACGAGCCCCGTGCACCGGCAAACGCGCCGCGCACAGAAAACCCCGCGCAGCAGCAGCAGCAGCCCCGGCGGTAAACAGCGGCGATGAGTTCACACACAAATGACCTGTGTATGGGTGTGGAATGTGCGCCGGTCCGCGCAAAGAAAACTTAAACGCGGCAAACAGCGGCACGCTGGACAGAACCAAAACCAAAACGAAAGCCAAAGCCAAAGCCAGGCGGCAATACGCGGAGTTGCGCGACAAAAACAAGACTCTCGCAACACTAAAAAGAAAACTCGCGCTTGCTTTAAATACGGCAATCAAAGAAAAAAAACTCGTGAACCCTTGCGCGAAAGATATCGGCTGTAACACCCGGCCACACACTGTCAAACAATCCCACTACTGAAAACTATAAAAAGCCATGCAAGACCATCACAGTCGCCTTTGGTTTTTATTACCTTTACTTCCTAACACCCTACAACTAATACCCAGTATCATTGGCTGTCTGCGTCTCATCAACACACACTCAGTCTCTTTATATCTGGCAGACAAAGCCCTAGTCATTCTTGAGCATTGCACCACTTAAGTTCTGTTTCCCAGTGTATTTCCTAAACTGGAAGACTCTATTACGGTGCATACAATTCTGTAAAAGTAAATTCTAATACTCTTTGACTAAGATGGATAAAACACACAGTCACCTGCAGCGGTTTGTTTTTTTTACAACGTCCGGGTAGCTTTCTCTGTTTTTTTTTTCTCTTTGTTCTTTCCCTTTCAGCCAATGAAATGAAGCGAGTTCTTTTCCAAGGATCCAACAACAATTTCAAATTACATACATATTTATATATACAATTACTCGCAAAAAAAAATTATATTTCTTAAAAGAAAAATATAATAATTAAACTAATCAAAGAATATCCCCAATCATGTTATCAAGATTAACTTCTTCTTCATCATGTCGTGTCATTTCAATGACTAATAATATAGCTCTCAAGAGAAATTATGCGACTTTAAAAGAAGTTGAATTACGTTTAAAATCAATTAAAAATATTGAAAAAATTACAAAGACAATGAAAATCGTCGCATCTACAAGATTAAGTAAAGCACAAAAAGCACAATCAACTGCAAAAAAAATAGATGAATCAGATCAAAAATTTTATCAAATTGCTCAAACAAATGAATCCGTAATTCAAGATAACAATAAAAATAATGAATTAATCATCGCAATCACTTCAGATAAAGGTCTTTGCGGTTCAATTCATTCACAATTAGCTAAATCTGTTAGAAATTATATCAATAGTAACGATAAAAAAATTGATATTGTAGCAGTCGGTGATAAGATTAAACAACAATTATTAAGATCAAATTCAAATAATATTAAATTAGCATTCAATGGTATAGGTAAAGATGCTCCAACCTTTTATGAATCTTCTTTAATCTCATCCTTTTTAATTGAAAATTTAAATGCACAAAAAAATTATTCAAAAATTTTAATCTTTTTCAATAATCCAATTAGTTCTTTATCATTCGAACCAACAAATAAAAAAATTTTTAATCCTGAATTAATTTCAAATTCACCAAATTTAAATAAATTTGAAATTGATCAAGAATTAAATTTACCAATAGATTTATTTGAATATACTTTATCATCACAAATCTTAACTGCAATGGCAGAAGGTTATGCTGCTGAAATCTCTGCAAGAAGAAATGCAATGGATAACGCTTCTAAAAACGCTGGTGATATGATTAATAGATATTCTATCTTATATAATAGAACAAGACAAGCTGTTATTACAAATGAATTAGTCGATATCATTACTGGTGCTTCTTCATTAGATTAAGTATATATATATATAACTAAATACTTACTTACTTACTTACTTACTATTTCTTATTCTTTATATTTCATATATATTCATATAATTATTTGAAAACAAAACAGAAAAATTTAATTAATTTTTCTATTTCAATATTTCATTTGTCCTTTTGAAACAATTCATTTACAAATCTTCAATTAAAACAACTTTAAAACAATTTTTTTATGACGCGGCTAAATTTTAGTTTCATAAAAGTGTCAGTAAATGAAAATAATCATAGTAATAACCATATAAAATATGAAGAAAATCATACTCATCTTTCAAAATATTATACCATCTTTACTAGCATTTTCCCTTCTAAACATCATCATCACCATCATCATCACACAAACATGCTTTTCATTTCAATTTTACCAATTTTAAAACGTATGCCAAGAGGTATAGCATTAATTTTAAATTTTATAGTAATTTTTTTATCAATCTTTTTATTAATCGGTTGTTATAATACATCAAATGATTCAATTTATTTAGTAAATTATAAATTTAATAAAGATTCTTCATTTTATAATTCAATTAAAAATTCATTTAATCAATCAAATAAAACAATGGGACTTGAAAATATCAAGATTAAATCAGGTTTTATGGGTATCTGTTTAGAGAACATACCAAAGACATATAATTTACAAAATAATTCATTATCTAACATTTGTTATTCAAGAAAAAATTTAACAAATATTTCAATATTTAATGATTTAGAAATTAATCTTTTCAATTCAAATAATAATAATACAAGTAATTTAAATATTTTAAATTTATCACAAATAACAACTTTAAAAATAATTCAAACAAAATTAATCATGGTTACAATAATTTTAATACTAATGGAATTCTTATCTTTATTTTATTCAATTATACCAAAATTACCATTTAAATTTCAAATTAATCAATTTTTAATCATTTTATCATCAATTATTGTATTATTTTGGGGTATTAATTCAACTTGGATTCATATTACAATGAAATCAACAAAATATTTAATACCAATTTCAAGTTTTAAAATTATTAAGATTCATATCGGTAGAAAAGCAACTATTTTAAATTGGTTTACGTTTATTTTTAACGTTATCATTTGTTTAATCTTATGGTTAATTAAATTAAGAGATAATAAGAATGCAAAAGATAATACAAATAAAACAAACGAACAGATTTATTCAAATTATTATTCAGATTCTTCAAGTTATAACATTAAATCTTATAATAATAATAATCGTAAAGTTTAAAATCTTAATTCTTCTTTTGTTTCACGTCAAAAAAAATTATTGTTCCGGAAATTTACTAAAAAAATGAAAATATAAAAATAAAAATAAAACCTCGAAATTTTGAAATTTCCTTTATATATAAATAAACTAAAAAAAAATAAATAAATAAAGTTAAATAACGTTTTCCTTTAGAAAAAATAAAATATAAAATTTTAAAATCATAATTGCCCTCTTTTGGTGTTTTGTTTTCTTATCATGTGGTTACTCGACTTCTTACTATTAATTATATCAAATTTTTTTAATATTATCTTTCGTTTATTAACTATATTATTTACCCCTTTGTTTAACACAAATTTTTGTCAAAGATTAAATGAAAGACATCGTTTTAAAGAAGATTTTTACATAATACCTTATTTTTTAAAAAGTGTTCTCAATTATGCTTTATCAGTTAAAAGACATAAATTTCAAACATGGTATATTTTCTTAAGACAAGTTCAAAAAAATGGTAATCATTTAGCTATACGTTATACACGTCCAATTAAAAATCAAAAAGGTGAATTCGATTTAGAATCCTTCACTTATAAAGAAACTTATGATATTGTTCTAAGATTATCATATATTTTACATTATAAATATAATATTAAAAGTGGTGATCATATTGCAATTCATTGTACAAATAAACCTATCTTTCTATTTCTTTGGTTTTCTTGTTGGAATTTAGGTGCAATTCCTGCTTTTTTAAATTATAATACTTTAGGTAAACCATTAATTCATTCATTAAAGATTTCAAATATTAAACATGTTTTCATTGATAAAGAATCATCTGAATCAATTAAACAAACTGAATCTGAAATTACTTCACAATTACCTAATATTAAATTAAACTATTTTAATGAAATTGATTTACTAAAAATTTTATATGATTTGAATTCACCAATTTTCTTAGAAAAGGATTCAATTAGATCACCAAAGGAATTAACTGATTATAAATCTGCAATGTTAATTTATACTTCTGGTACAACAGGTTTACCAAAATCTGCAATTATGTCATGGAGAAAAGCTGCCATTGGTACTCAATTATTTGGTCATGTATTTCACATGAATAATAATTCAATTGTTTTCACTTCAATGCCTTTATTTCATTCAACTGCTGCGTTATTAGGTGTTTGTGCTGTATTATCACAAGGTGGTTGTATTGCCATTGCAAATAAATTTTCTGCAAGTCAATTTTGGAAACAAGTTTATTTAACAAATGCCACTCATGTTCAATACGTTGGTGAAGTTTGTCGTTATTTATTACATACACCAATTTCAAAATTTGAAACTTTACATAATGCTAAGATTGCTTATGGTAATGGATTAAGACCTGATATTTGGCAACATTTTAGAAAAAGATTTAATATTGATATCATTGGTGAATTTTATGCTGCAACAGAAGCACCGTTTGCAACAACAAATTATCAATGTGGTACTTTTGGTATTGGTGCTTGTAGAAATTATGGTACAATTATTCAATGGTTTTTATCATTTCAACAAGTCCTTGTCAAGATGGACCCAAATGATGATTCAATAGTCTATAGAAATGAAAAGGGTCTTTGTGAAAGAACAAAAATTAATGAACCTGGTGAAATGTTAATGAAAATATTTTTCCCAAGAAAACCAGAAACTTCTTTTCAAGGTTACTTAGGTAATAAAAAAGAAACCAAATCAAAAGTATTAAGAAATGTCTTTAAAAATGGCGATGCTTGGTATAGATGTGGTGATATTTTAAAAGAAGATGAATTTGGTATGTGGTATTTCTTAGATAGGATGGGTGATACTTTTAGATGGAAATCTGAAAATGTTTCAACAAGTGAAGTCGAAGATCAAATTAGTTCAACTAATGAAAAATTTTTTGAACAAGTACTTGTTGTTGGTATTAAGATATCAACTTATGAAGGTAGAGCAGGTTTTGCTGTTATTAAATTAAAAGATGATGTTAATTCAATTTCAAATGAAACAAAAATTAATATTTTAAATGATATGCTAATAAAATTAAATAAATCTTTACCAAAATATGCTTTACCAATTTTTGTTAAATTTGTCAATGAAATTAAGACAACAGATAATCATAAAATTTTGAAAAAATTATATAGAGAACAAAAATTACCTTCTGGTAATGATGGAGATGAAACATTATTTTGGTTAGATGGTTATAAGACTTATAAAGAATTAACCACTAATGATTGGACAAATATTGAAAATCAAAATATTAAGTTATAAACAATGAAATGAATTAAATTTTATATATTTTATTTAGTTTTCTAAAAATCAAATGGGTCATTTTTTATTTATGATATTTATATAATCTTTAGAAAAAAAAATATGAAATTAATTTGAATAATGAAAATAAGAGGAAAATAGGAAAAATCATCATTAATGAAAATTCAAATTTACTAATTTTAAATTTGTTAATTATTGAATCTTGTGAATTCTTATCAAAATTAAATGTACCAAATTTATAATATTCATTTAATAAATCATCTTTTTCTTTCCAAACTTGATATAACCAATTTGAAAATTCTTCTTCAGTATCTAATGGAATATCTTCAACATTAAAAGCTCTAATGTGAATATCAATAATTTTCGGATAATCACCTTTAACAAATATACTCTTGATACCATATTTACTTTCTGCATATTCATTTGATTTAACTCCAGAATAACCAACTGTTACATCATACACGACATCTAAACTTGGTTTTAAAGTATTAATGGCAAATCTTAAACCAGTTGAATGTGGTAATAACAAATGATTAAATGGATTTTTACCAATTTTTTTAGCATACATTAAACTTTTTCCTTTAGTATTAGCTGTTAAATTCGTACCTTCTGGAAACAAGATTAAATTATATGGCCAAGACGTATTTCCTGTTTTCTTAATTGTTTCATCCCAATGATTATAACCTTCTTCATCAACATATAAACATTTATTACCAGATAATGGTCCTTGACTTCTTGCATTTGCATCAATTTCTTTTAATTGATTATTCATTGTCTTACGATCTGTGGCCCATTTTCTGTTTAAGAAAATAAATTTATAGTTTTTCATACCATAACCTAATAATGGTAAAGATTCTAATGATTTCTTTAACATGATAAAGACTCTACCAGATAAATTAGAAGTATATGCAATCCACCAAAGATATATCCAATCAGTATAAATTTGATGATTACATATACTAATAGAATTACGTTTCATATGAGAAATAATTTTATTTGTTCTTAAATCATTTTGAAAAGTGCCTTTTGGTATACTATTATTATCAGTTGTAATTCTCATCTTACAAGGTGCAACAATTTGGAAAATAGTTGTTAAGATAATAATAAATAAATTTTTTGAAAAATCTAAACATCTTTGTAACTTTTTTGCATTATTCTTTAGGATATAATTTGAACTTAGTTGAATTATTAACAATATGAATAAACCTTGGAAAAAGATCCCAATAGAAAAGATTGGAATAGCAATTTCTCTTAACTTTTGAATTAGTACGTTACTCATTCTTAGCAAAGATCATAAAAATAATTATTATATTTGATTTAGTTTTGTATTATCGATTTTTAAACTCATTTGGGTGTTAGTTTTTTTATTTCCTTTTTTTTTCCATCAAAATCTCGACTAGATCAAAATTCATAAAAATGTTGAGATTTTATTTAATAAGTTTAAAAATTATAAAAGAAAACTATATGCAAATTAAACAAAAAATACTGATAAATATATTGAGCAACTATTAAAATTGTTAATCAAAATGAATTTATTTATTTTTTCGTTTTACGCACGAAACGGGAAGAATAGTGAAAGAAACTTATTTATTTGATGGCTTCAAGAAGACAATTATATAAAAGTTACAAGTTTACTTTTATTATCGATGAAACAAAACAAAATATTTTTTATTTTATTTTTTTGTTTTACCCACTAATAATTTGGCAGAAATTGTTGCCATATTGCATGCAAAACGTTTAAAAGGCCTGGATGTAGTTAATTATAGATCAAATCTATAATTATTTAAGAGAAATTGTTTTATCATTTGGGAAGTTCCACATGCAAACATTCTTTTTTTTTAAATATATTGTTAAGTGTAAAATTTGGTTATATGATCTTACCCAAATTCTTTTAATTGTGTCTTCCACTTGTTATCAAAAAATGACATTGAATGTTGAGATTGATTTAATACAAGTATTTAAAAAATAGTCACTAAGGGATAGTAAAATAACATACTCCAAATTAATGGAAGACAAATCCTTCAGAGTGTATGAATTACAATTTGTAATAAATACTTGTAATTATTACATAATTTACGACTTATGAACCATAAATTATAAAAATTAATTCTTTGTAATATCGAAAAAAAAATAAATTGTTAGGGTAGCTAGCTATTTTGCAAATACCCTAAATAAAATACAAGTTAATTACAATTTTGGCAAAAATCAAATTCTTACGAAATAGTAAAACTTAAGATCATTTTAGTTATTTTAACATAAAAAAACAAAAGCTGTGGAAGAGTTGAAGATAAAAATTTGCTCCAATTATGATTTTTTTTTGGACAATGTGGAGAATATAAATTAACTATTGATGGTAGCGTTTCTGTTTCTCGTATTTATTCGCTTGAGCCGGATCGAAGTATTGAGGAATTAACATAAATATTCAGAGAACTTATTACAACACAACAAAGATAACGCAAAGTTTTGTTATAAAATTTAAGGGTTCAACAATGGAATCACCAAAAAAAGTTAGTTTCATCTTTTTTTAGAAGTTGTTGGTACCAAATAAAATCCAGTCAAAGTAAAAAGTGTTAGGGTCAATAACTAAATGACTTTACATCTATCAAAAAATGTCACAATTGGAGTGTGTGTAATGGCTATGAAAAGTAATAAGAACAGAACTGAATAACCATTTTTATATTCATCTATGCTACTTTGTCCAATATAATACTAACTTACATTCTAAATAGACTTATGTCTTTTATTTATATTTAAATTTATTTCACTTTACGAAATACTATAATTTACTTTTTATTCTTTTTCTTTGGTAGTCCATACGTTTAACTTTCACCATCAAAGTACAAAAAAACATTTGCATCACAACTCTAAACAATTGATAGATATTTACCAGACAAAAAAAAGAGAGCACATTGTAGGCGCAGCTTTAAAACAAGTGTAGTTTTTAAACATGTTCAGTTTCCAGGAATTTCTGGTTTCCAAATCATAAAATTAATTAAATAAATGTATAAAATTATGGTAGATCTTAAACAGGTGACTGCCAAAAGTTTTTCATTGACATAATTTTTGAAAAAACAAAAAATAAAATGAAATTTTAAATTATAATTTTCATATATTGTACAGTTCCGGTTTCTGGTGGACTAAAATATAGATTAATCTGGCTTTTTTTATACAATTACATCAATGTAATGTAGACAAAAGGTTTTAACAATTAGTAATATGAGAAAATGTTTCCATCAAACTGAATCGAAATTTATGTTAATACGTTTTCCATTAATTTAGAAATGATATGAATATGACAAGGTTGAAATATTAATAGGTAGGTATTAGTCCAGGTTGAGATATTACTAACATTCCAGAAATACTGTTTAAAGAGATTAATTAAATACATGAACGTTGAGAACCCATAAGTGAATAACAAGTAGAAAGAATTAATGAGTAGTACGTAAATGATAATGGCAAACGATGAAGAAAATTAAGAAAGGATAATGATTAGAAAGTAGCGCAGAAGTAATAAGAACAAAAGACTGGTCCGAGGATATTGTGGAAATAAGCTGCTCAGACTGAATGGAGAAAATGGAATAATTAATGGACATAAACGAGCAAAGTACAGATGTGTAGAATGATCCAGTTGCGCCCCCAAAACACATATAAGAAAGAGGATAGTCCAGAGTGTGTAAGTTTGTAGTTTTAGTATTTAGTATATTTAGACGAGCTTGGGTTTTGGAGTAAGAGACAAGCATTAATAAGATAGTTTCACAATTGTTATCATTTAAGTATCATTCTACACATTAAAAGCAATAGTGATTACTCATCCTTGTTAGCTCAGTTGGTAGAGCGTTCGGCTTTTAAACTATTACAGTTTAAGCAAGGATAACCGAAATGTCAGGGGTTCGAGCCCCCTATGAGGAGTAATTGTTTTAATTTTTTTGGTATTGTGTCATAAATGAGTTTTATGGCTCCCAATAAGACAAGGACTATTATTTCTTTTAACAAATTATTAATTATTACAGTTTTTGTTATAAGTGTATATAATATACATAAAACTTATTAAAAGTCTTTTACAATAATACAAAATGAACATATTCTCCTTTTTTTTGTCATTTAATACTATTATTTGTTTTTATATTTTAAACTTTGTGGTTTAGACATGTATTTTGGAGCATTATCACGTTTTAAAGATGTAATGAATTTTTGATTTGCATAATATCTCTCCATTTGTTGTTTTCTCATTCTATAATTCTCTTCTTCTTGATTACTTTTCTTAGTTTCTGAATTTGAAAAAGATTTTAGAAAAAGATTTACATCGACTTTGTCTAATTCGGAAATAACGTTATACTCTCTTTTTTTGTTGACATTTTTTTTAGATCTTAAAATTGATTTATGATTAACACAATTATCATTTGATACTATAGGTTTCACATCGTTACTCTTTTGAAGAGAGTATACAAATAAATGAGTATTTTCATTGAACTTCACAGAAGAAGTATGAGGTCTTGAATAAGATGTTGGTTTTGGCTTATTCTCTTTAGCTACTAATCTTTCTTTAGTTATATCTTGAAGATACTCTTCTTCTTTATCAAAAAAATCTTCTGGTAACTTTTCATAAAAATTCTTGCTTTGATAAATTAAACTCTTTTTAAAATCAGAGCTCTTTGAAATATTCTTTAATTTTTCTTCGTTTAAAGTTCCTTTCTTAAAACTATTTACAATACTAGCAATATTTAAATCAGCTAATTTTTCTCTAAATGTTGGTATTGTATATTGCTGACTTGGAAAGTCTAATGAATCTTTGTTAGGTTCTGATGCATGACATAAACTTTCAGATGCGGTTGAATTTATCTCTTCAACTTTTAAACCTAGCTTTGACGTATCCTCTAATGGTTCACAAATGCTGTATTCGGTATTTTCAAATACAATAGTTGATTTTTCATTTTTCACCTCAATAAAAGCACCATTAGTTTTTTCTAATGAATTTTTCGAATGAACCAATTTGTCATTATTATCGACACAGAAATCTGTAAAAAGTTTAGAATTATTATTGGCAGCAAAAATTATGTTATTGTTTGAATGAGATTCCTGTTTATCATATTTTTTTTGTGTTGAAGAGCTAGGTAAATTTCCATCGTTATGTGAAAGGACATTCTTGGATAAAATCTCAATGATGAAGTCAGTTTTGAAACGTTTATTATTTTTTTTTTGAGAGTTTTTAATTTTTTTGCATCTGCCATTAGAATCTAGCATCTTTTCATCATTGTTTAATAATGTCTCTAAGCGATGTCTTTTATGTCCTCGATTTCCAAGAAAAATATTTTTGGATTTTTCATCGGGATCATTTCTAAAATCACTTCTTGATATATTTGAATAGTTTGGGTTCCTATTATTTTCAATTTCTGGAAAATAAAATTTTTGTAAATCCGTTGAAGCAACGTTTAAATTTTCATTTTTGTTTTGGCTTTTTTTAAGCCTTAAACTTTTTCTAAAACTTTTTCTATTAATACTAAAACATTTTGGTTTTGATAAATCATTTTGTGAATAATTAGATTCATTGGAATCTTTAGCCTTGCAGAATTTTTTTCTTCCGAAACAATTTTGTTGATAATTTTGCGAAGTTTTATCATTACCTAACTTATTGTTTTGTGATGAATTTGTGTCATCGAGATACACGTCATTTAAAGAGCGCTTGGCAGGCCTATAATTTGAGCGGTAGAACCATCTTCTAAATGAACCTTTTTTAGGGCAATTTGTCTTATCATCATTTGATAAGTAGTTTTGAATAGCATTGACTGACATAGTTACTTTATTTGATTAGTAAAATTAAATTTTTATTATTTTTTAAGTATATATATATATATATTTATATTATAGCAAACAATTTTAAAGGGGAAAAGATAAAATTATTGAATAGGAAACAATAGTAAATTATTAAAGCTGTTTCTTATTTGCGTTTACTTCTTAAAAATTGTGAAAATTAAATTTATATTTTGTTTTTTTTGAAATATCCGACTTGTATTTGTATGTCTTACAGCTTTTTACACAAAGTAATACACATAATATATAATGTCACAAAACGTATTAAAAAAAAAGAATTTTTCGAAAAGGAAAGAAAAGATTCGTGTTTTTAAACTTACATCCCTAAAATTGTGTCATATTTCATTTTGACTATTGAGGGATTTCTAGAATTAACTTACCTGTAGTTTTTCTACTTTCAATATCTTTAGCTGCCTGTACATAATCAGATAAAGGATAAGTACGATATATTTTGATTTTTAATTTACCTGAATTAATCAGTTGATGCAATTCACTATAATAATGCGACCATTCTTCTGATGTAACAAGATATCCAAATAATCGAGGTCTCATTAATTTAATATTTTTTGGACTTAACAATGAAATAGAAACTGGATCTACTGAACCTGATGCATTACCATAGGAAACAAAGGTTCCTTTTCTTTTCAAAGCAGCAAGTGTAGTGTTAAATGTATCTTTACCCACTGAATCATAAGCCGCCTCTACACCATTTCCATTTGTAAATTCCAAAACTTTCTGTAAAATATCATCACTTTTAGAATTAATTAAAAATTCTGCTCCATTTTCTTTCGCTAATTGCAATTTTTCATCTGAAGATGAAACAGCAATTACATGAGCGCCTTTCAATTTTAATAACTGATCAAGTATTAAACCTACACCACCAGCTGCAGCATAAACTAAAATATAATCATCTTTTTGGACTTTGTAAGCTTCATTAATCAATGAAATTGCTGTTAATGCTTGTAGTGGAGCAGCAGCATAAATTTTTAAAGTTTCAGAATCAATATCTGATGGAAGCTTAAAAATTGAATCTTCATTTGTAACTTTTGTAAATTGAGCAAATGTAGAACCTGATAAGTAGACAACTTTATCACCAACTTTAAACTTTTTAATATCTTTACCTATTTGAACAATTTCACCTGCAGCTTCTGTTCCTAGTATATAAGGTTTTTCTGAAGGATATATACCTTTTCTAAAATAAGATTCAATGTAGTTAACTCCAGCGAAATGATTTTTAATTAAAATTTCTTTGTCGCCTGAAAGAATTGGGGTGGGATGATCTTGATATTTGACAGTTTCATAACCATCACTGATATCATCGATTAAGACAACTTTTTGTGTTTTTGGAATTGTAATACTCATTCTTTTTTGGTTGTTGTTCGCTTACTACTACAGCTTTAAGAAGAAAATATAGTAAATTTAGTCTCTGAATTTATATAATTATATGGTAGAGCAAGTTTTTACAAATACAAACAATTCCAATAATAAACTCTTTATTTATATGGTTTGTAGAAAAATCTGATTACATAATATTTCGATATACCAAAATTTATAAGCAGCCCCTTTTTCAACATTTCTATAACCAGCGGGACAAATTAGTCAGCAAAATACAAGAAAAAAAGAGTGCAATGATGAAATGACAAATATGGATTACTTGATCAATTCGATGAAAAATTTCAGTGAGACAACAAGACAATCTTGTCGTTTAAGAAAACCTTTAATATTGGATGATTAATGACTAGTGAATTGTCCTGTATTTTTGAAAATTGTGGCGCTAAAGCAAATTTCTTTGAAAAGACAAACTCTATTTTATGCCGGTTAACATCCGTACATTTGTAAAACCCATGTATTGTTTATTTGTTATTTTCGGTGTTGAAAAAAATGCGCGTAAAACTTCTTTACTGGAAAAATGAACAGCAATTTTTTCACCGGGCTGAGATTCTTGTGTGGGTAGAGAACACAATACTGAGGCGTCTGCCTAAAGATTAGCGCTTCTAGTGGCAATCTTCTCACAAAGTCTCACTAAACAAAATCATAATCACTGAGTTGTTTACGCGGCGTCTTTGGAAAATTCCTCTAAATTTCAGAATACGTGAAAAAATAACGAATATATTAAAATTGGGTTCAGATCAATCTAAAGATACATATTAAAGAAAACAAATAAACCAGTAGCGAAATGTCCACTGAATTAACTGTTCAATCTGAAAGAGCTTTTCAAAAGGTATGAATGATTTTATATACATGAACAAAATAAAGGAAATGGTTAAATTGTGATTATAATTAAGTCTATTGAGATTACAGAGATATATTGAAATCAGAGAAATGATTAAAACAAACTTTAAAATTGACAAAAAAAAACTGCAAAACAATAAATTAAAATGAAAGAAAAAACAACTGTTTTACATCGCAGTATACAAATGATATTGATATCTATAAATTTACGTTTCATTAACAAACATAACTATTCCTTTTTGTTCAAATTAAACCTTTTATGACAAAATTTACTAACTTTTTTAAAAATAAAAATTTATTTACTATTTTTTTATAGCAACCACATGTTTTCACTAACCCAAAGTTCAAGACTTCTAGAAGAACCAAGAGATGGTATAAGAATGTTGGTTTAGGTTTCAAAACCCCAAAGACCGCTATTGAAGGTTCTTACATTGACAAAAAATGTCCATTCACTGGTTTAGTTTCTATTCGTGGTAAGATTTTAACTGGTACTGTTGTTTCTACCAAGATGCACAGAACTATTGTTATCAGAAGAGATTACTTACATTATGTTCCAAAGTATAACAGATACGAAAAGAGACACAAGAACGTTTCTGTTCATGTTTCTCCAGCTTTCCGTGTTCAAGTTGGTGATATCGTTACTGCTGGTCAATGTAGACCAATTTCTAAGACTGTTAGATTTAACGTCATTAAAGTTGCTGCTGCTCCAGGTAAATCTAACAAACAATTTACTAAATTTTAAATTATATATATATTAAAAAATTAATAATCATATATAAATAAATTAAATTCATCTAATAAAATAAAAATTACGTATTAAAATTTTTGCCACAAAACAAAGAATAAGTACAAAAAAGATATGCATATTTTATTTAAATCAATAATACAAGAGATTAATTAAATATAAAAATTTAAATACTTTTTTTTTTTTTTTTTTTAAAATTTAACTTTCATCATCTGATGATGATGGTGATGTGAAAATAAAATTTGATTCGACATCATTTTTTTTCAATTTTAATGAATTTTTTAATAAAGGTTTTGTATTTTTTTGTAAGTCATTTGATAATTCAATTAATTGACCTGTAATAAAATTTCTAGTCTTTGGGAATTTTATTGTAGTTGGTGATGATGATGATGACGATGACGATGAAGTTGATGATGATGATAAAGCTAGTCTTGCAATATCACAATTAAATTTTTCATTATTTGTTTCATCTTCAACTTTTTCAAAAATTGATAAAATTTCATCATTAAATTGATTTGATGGTTCTAATAATTGATTATCAACATTATTATATGTGTTTGTTAAAATTTTTTTTTTCCTCTTTTCATTTTTATATAGATCATTAATTTTAGACCTTAACTCGGTTTTATTTAATTTAGTATTTTCGAACTCTACTGATTTACTTAATTGTTTTCCAGTAATGAAATCTCGAGTCTTGATATTTTGTGAAACATAATCATTATCATCATCGATATTTGTCTTTTCATTCCTTTTATCGAAAATTTCTCTAGAATTTGATTTTGATAATGGTTTTGAAAAATCATCTATAAATTTTTTCTTTATGTCACAAGTTGATACAGTAGATAAGGATGATATTGATGGATTATTTCTTTCTAAATTATTTGAACTATTAGTTAAAACTGGAGAAATTAATGTTGTTAAAGAAACTTCAGAATTTGAATCATTTAAATTTGAAATTTCATTTGAATCTTCTTGTTCAGGAATATTTAAAAAAATTTCTTGGGGTAAATCAATGACATCATAGGATGTATTTACAGGTAATAAATTTGATGTATCTTCTTTATAAACAGAATTATAATTATAATTAGTATATTGGGAACGACCAGATGTATGTGATGTCGTAAAACAAAATTTTGATAATGGTTTTTCATTACCATTATTACAAGATTGACAATTAATATCATGACATTCAATTTGTAAACTTTCATTTGAATCAGAATTGTTATTCAATTTTGTTGATGGTAAAATTTTAATTGTATCCTTTTTCAATGAAAATTTATTCATATTTTTTAAATTAATTGATGATAAAGAATTTTGTATGGCAATACATTGTTTAACATTATTATTAAATCTAATATGTTTATTTTTAGAATTTATTGATGATGGATTATGTAAATCCTTTTTTTTAATCTTTTTCAATGACGATTTTCTTGATAATTGTGCTGTTGATGATGTTGAAATTGGGATATATGCTAATAAATTTATATTTGAAATATTATTTTTTTGGGAAAAATCATTAAAAGAAATTTTATTATCATTTTTAAAATAATTTTTCAATTGATTTAATTTCCATTTTGAATTTTTTTCAAATATATCACAAATATTTCTCTTTTTAAGTATTGATTTTGTCTTTTTTAAAGTTGAATTATCATTATTTGAAATAAATTCATTAAAATTTAAATTTTTGGAATTATTAAAAATTTTTGATTTAATATATGGACCATAAAGACATCTTAAATCATTTTCTTGAATAAAATTTAATAAGCTATTTGTTTTATTGATTTTTTTCAAATTTTTCAATTTAGACCAAATTCTCCATGAAATATTTTCTAATCTAATATTATTAATTAAATTATCATTTGAAATCAAAGAGTCATTTAATTTATAAATTTTTTTACAAAATTTAATAAATTTCCATGAACTTAAAATATCGATTTGATTCCAATTAAAATTTAAAAAATCAACAATATTTGAAAAATTATTATAATTTTCATTTAAATTTGGATTGTTAACATTTAATTCAAACCAATATAAATCTAATTTTAAATCTAAATCGTCTTTAATTAGGACTAACATATTAAACGTGTTCATATTTGATGATGATACTTGACTATTTTTATCATCATTTTTCTTGGGATTTAAAGATCGAAGTGAAGTTGATCTTTTCAAATCAAAGGAAAAAATTTTGAATTGTTTATCATCTTTTGCCTGGAATGCCATAGAGACACTCGGTCCTAAATCATCATAGCTTATTTTGCTATAGTTCTCAGAGTCTGGTCTCGATAACATGGTAATTATAAATAATAGATGTTAAAATTCGAAAAAACCAATTTTTTTTAAAGAAAACAGTTTCACGAAGTGGCAAGATCTTCAGTTTATATAGTAACAGTTTCATGCAAGTTTTGAGATTGGCGGTTGTTAGGCGCACAGCCGTGCCTCGCATTTGGCAGCCACGCCCCTCAAACGTAGAAAACGACAGCAGCAGTTCACAGGGTAACCAGCAGTCGTGATTTGATATTCGAAGTTCTTCGAGGATTCGCAAGAGCAACGTTGTCTGGTTTGATGATCTGAGACATTTGAACTGCATGATGCGTGTGTTTTTGTCTTTATTGTGCACTGTCCTATCAGTTGCCAATGAGCTTAAAGGATTTACAAAAATTGGGAAAAAGGCGCACGTGATCGTTTATTCATTTTTACAGACTTTTATATTTATGTATACATAAATGGGTGCATCGATGGTAATACTGTACGATCATTTCAGATAGGTTTTGGAGGATGTCCCTGTCGTATCATCACCGAGTACATTGCAAATTTTGTAAATACATCCACCTTGTTTGTCGGTTAGTGCCGTACCTACGGGAGCAGTGATATCTTCATTCGCCGTTGTAACATAAAGATCCAACCCTACAAAGCAACAGCACGAGACTCTTGGTGTCGTTGAAGGTAAAATAAATTCCTTGACAAGTTTATTACAATCAGTTAAATCATAAACCTGAACTTTACTTGTTGACCAAACGCAAACATAAAGTAAATTATTATTAATATCAAATACACTTCCATCAGGTTCAGGTGAATCGACGAAACTATTTAAATTGATTGGATCCTTTAAGTAAATTACTTTTTCACGAGTATCGTAAAGAATTGAATTTGAAACAGAATCATATTTACATTTCCAAATTGTATGTTTAATTGAATCTGTAATAAAGACATGTTCTGAAGTCTTATCCCAATGAATGGCATTAGCAATACCAATCTTGTCCCAAACTAATTCACATGATCTATCATGAACGCCAATCTTTAATATACAACCATCATCAATTTTCAAATCAACATTGAAATCATTCATAAGACCAATAAAGATAAACTTACCATCAGGTGATGTATTACCATCATTTGGTCTTAATCTAATTAATCTATCATGATTTAATGATTTACAATCGTTGTAAAGTGTAATTAATTCCCATTTACCAGATTTAATATTACATGAACCAATACCAAATCTAGAACCAAATAAGATTTTATCGTTATCATTATCATCTTTTAAAAAAATGACACCAATTGATTCATTAATCTTAAATTTTTCAACATCATTGATTGGATATTGAATATTACATTCTTCATTAAGATAATTGCTACTATCAATTTTGATAAAACTATGATTTTTGTTCGACGAATCATCATTATTCAAACTAATATTTACAATTTGATGAATTTCAGCTTTATAAATGTCAACCCAATATAAAGTATCATTACGTTTATCATAAGTTATACCTTCACTTAATCTAGCATCAATTTGATGATAGAAAGGTTTTAAAGTTTCGCAATTAATTTGAACTCTCATTGCTATCTTCAATCTACTGTAAGTCAATCTATAACTGACTAAAACCAACAAGCAAACATATATATAAATGAAAAAGCTTTCAATTCTTTATTTACATTACTTTATTTCAACCCGTTTTTTCAATTTAAACACCGATCGTAACAACAGACGGGGTTTAAATTTTTTGTTTCCCGAGTAAATTATTGTTAAAATTGAACAAACTATAAACCTCACCTTTTATGGTTCCTCTTTTTTTTTTTTGATGATTGATTTGATTGTCGTTGGTATTATGGAGTGTGGATGATTCATGTGATAACACGTTTATGACTTCATCTTTTCACAGACGCAACTTTATTTTTCAACAAAATCATCAAACCTACTTTGGCTTGTTCATGACTCTTAAAAATTAAAGAATCTTGAACGTATCATTTCGAAACATCGTGAGCATTCTCAGATATGTGTGTATAACTGACTTAAGTTATGTAAGGCTTTTAAACCATAATAAAAAGTTTATAACTCACTTGAAATCAAAATTCTCATTACTATATAATTTATAAATTTCTAAATATAAACCGAACATTCAAAACCCTAACTTTGGGCCCTTTCTTGCCCGATTCTTAGAAATATTAAAAAAAAAATAAAATATCAAATAACTATCAAACTTTCTTAAATAAACAAGTTTTAAATATTTTGAAAAAAACAAACTTTTTGTTACTAAAACCAAATTTAAAGTGGAAAGATAATATAAGTACTAAATGAATTATATAGGCTACTCACCATATGAACATCAAAATCAAAATAATAATTTGAATAATAATTTAAATTCTAATAAATTAGGTATATCGTTTAATAATTTATCCCTTAATAATAATATTCAAAATAATAGCGATAATGATAATATAAATATTTCACGACAAACTGATATAGGAAATTCAAATTATGAATCAAATGAATCATTAAAAACAATTATACAAATCAAAGACTCACAAATTGAATCATTAGAAAATGAAATAAAAAATTTAAAGAATTTAATCTTTCAAAATAATAATGATAATGATAATGACAATAATAATAATAATAATAATAATAATACAATCGACGTTAATGAAGAAGTAACTATTCCAAGTTCAGTAGTTGAAATCTTTAATAAATTATCAATAGCATTAAATGAAAAGGATAAAGAATTAAAAGAAACAAAAGAAACTTTAGAAACTATAATTATGGCAATATCAATTAATCCAAATAATAATGGTAATACAGCTTCAACAAAATTCGGTAATTTTGATATTGAAGCAATTTCACATAAAATAATTTGTAGATTAGAAAAATTAACTAATGAAAATAACGAAATGGGTAAAATGTTATCTTATGGTAGATCAAAAGAATTATTAATTAATTTAAAATTAATGGAATTGAAAAATAAAGAATTAGAAAATTTATTATTAAAATATCAAAATGATGATTCTAAAAAAAATTGATAAAGATATAAATTAAAAAAAAAAAAAGAAAAAAAAAACTTTGTTCAATTTTAATTGGCTAACTTATGTATATATGTACGTGCTTTTTTAATTATTATATATTTATATATATCTATACTTATTTTGCATTTAAGAAGATTTATTGACGAATCATACTTTATTCGTCTAATGTAAACTTTAATGGTTTCTATGAACGTGAATAAATAATCTAGAACTCAACATTACTATTTTATTTTTCTTTTCAAAATCAAAGATTTTAATTTCTTAAGTTTATTATTTAACTTAATATAATTATAAATAATATGCATTTTCTAATTCAATTCTTTCAGAATAGGTGACACAATATGTGCTTTTGTGTTTTTTCATTTTCAATGTTACTGCAAGAAGCTTTTTCAATTAAATAAAATTGCTACATATGTAATAAAGTAAAAATAATATTTTCATCATTCCGACGTAAATGTGAAAGTTGGAAAACCGCTGTGATAATCTTAGGATGATAAAGGGACGCTTCTCCAAGAGAAGAACAGTTATGAGGACAACTAGTGGAATAGGACTCATACTTAGTGAAATTCAACTCGTAAAGCATGTCACAGAAAGTGGCCCAGGAGTATGGCCATTATGAAGAAGGTTGTTGTGGGAAAATTCAAGGGCACAACATAGATTAAGCTGTCAACGACGAACAAAAATTGCATGAACAGTAATTATGTCATTTATAATAATTTAGATGACTTTTCTCTTTGGGAAGGGGACAAACAAGAAATAGCTAATACTAACAGTGATATTAAAAACATAGTATTTACCATGAGGTTTATATTAGGCGCTTAAATTTTTCAGTTAGTAGGGCAAAAATGTAAAGGTCGTACCCGGATTCGAACCGGGGTTGGTCGGATCAAAACCGACAGTGATAACCACTACACTATACAACCAATTTTTTATGTATTGTTTAATGTGCAAAACACTATTTGAACACTAATATTTTGACTAATTAAGAATCTTATTTTGATTGTTATTTCCTTAAATTATATATTTATTCGTTGTTCTATTATTCTATTAAGTAACTGTATGTAATCCTCAACTTCTTTGGAATTCGTCTCCTTTTTATATCTTTTGGAATCACCATTGCTTGTCTCCAATCTTCTCGTTTAACTGTAAAGTT